>JAJHUR010140510.1:623627-660112 GCA_027495735.1 Lutjanus campechanus | reverse complement strand
AAGGAGTAAAATAAAATGCTTCTTAAATCAAACTTCCAGGCAATGTCTTATCAGGGACACAGAGGAGAACAGCTAGTTTCTTACCAGTCACTGGGTAATGGCTAACCAGCCTCGTCCTCAAGGCCAACAAATAGCCAGCAAAAGTCTAATTATGAGATACAAGATGAGGTTGCTCACTGCAGAGCTGTTTATTAGTATTTTGTGGCACATTAAGTTTCAAGTCCTTGAGGGCAAGTGCAAGTAAAGTCTTCCAAAGCAAATTACAAGTCAAATAACTCCGAATGCTGACTAATAAAATGACACCATTTGAATATTTTTCCTGTGTTAATAGTGTTTTTCAGTTGAGGGCAAGTTCTTCTAATGCTGGACTCTAAGAATTCAGCCATATATCTCCTAGACTAGGTATTACATTCATTAAACACTCATTTGTTTTTCATTTTCATTTCATTTAATTGCTTCCTGGATTACACCAATCAACCGCAACATTAAAAGCACCTGCCTAATATTGTAATATTGTGTAGATCGTGCTACCGAAAGAGCTCTGATCCGTCAAAGCATGGACTCCACAAGACCTCTGAAGGTGTCCTGTGGTATCTGGCACCAAGACGTTAGCAGCAGATCCTTTAGGAGCCTCCACGGATCGGACTACTTGTTTCAGCACATCTACAGTAGAAAACGCTGGAGGCCAAGTCAACACCTTGTCAACGCCGAACCACCTTCTTTAATTGCTCCGTGGTGCACTTCTGACACTTGTGTGCCCATTGTAGGTGCTTTAGGGGGTGGCCAGTGGTCAGCATGGGCACTGGTCTGTGGCTATGTACAGTAGCTCCATTCTCCAAACTGCGGTGCACTGTGTGCTCCTATATCTTTCTACCATAGTCAACGTGAACTTTTTCAAAAATCTGCGCTACTGTAGCTCTTGAAACGGATAATTATGGTAATCAATTATGACAATTAAACCATAATTTTGAGATTTGAAAGTCAATTATGAGATAAAAAGTAAAGCAACAGTTATGAGAAAAGAAGTCATGATTATGACATGAAAAGTTGATATTCTGAGATAAAAATTCAAAATTATGAGATAAAACATCATAATTATGAGAAGAATTCATAATTATGAGATAAAGTCATGAGAAAAAGTCTCATTATTATTCAACTGGCTAGACTGTGATAGGATTCATTAACTGATTGATCATTTTTTAAATAAAATGTATCTTAAAAGTGAATATTTTGTTTCTTTACTCCTCTCTGACAGTAAACTGAATATTTTTGAGTTTTGGACAAAAAAAAGACATTTGAGGACATAACCTTGGACTTTAATCAACATTTTCACCATTTTCTGACATTTTACGGACCAAACAACTAATCAATTAATTAACGTTACTGACCACATTTTTTAACTGGTAATTATTAAAATACTGCATTTTTAAAGGAACATCATCTGAGTTATTTTATCCTTAAACCACCTCTTGTTTGATTTTCCAGAACCTATATTAGAGATTTTTATCCATATGACTCAGTCCTGTGTGGGAGTTGATGTATGCGTTAGTCAGGCACCAGCTATGTGCCAGTGACTGCTTTGAAATGTGTCTTCACACATGATAAATAAGTTTGTATTTGTTTGTATTTCCTAATTCTAGACTACAACATCCCCAGCACTGAACTCAGCTCGCTCCAGCTGTCACACACCAGCCACCCCTACAACTGTGGAGACTTTCTCTCGAGCTGCTGCACTTTTTAATTTGTCCCTGAGCTCTAAAAGAGATTCACAGCAGAGAACGTGAAAACTGCAGAGAGCAAGGATCCTAATTTCCTGCAGTGAAACAAGCAGAAGATGGAGTGTATGTTTCACGAGCCCGTGTCAATCAAGCAGACACCTGGCATTCCATTTGTGAGTGTTTGCTCCAGATGCCTGCTATTTGCATAAAGCTGACTAGAGATCCACTTCTGACAAATCCCCCTCACTGCTACATTTACAAATTTTGGACATTCACATACCCACCACAAACTTTCAGCCCCGTCCATGTGCAAATGAATGACGGGTAGAACTTTTATTTGTGTGTGTTTTTGTTCCTGATTGTGTGCACAAAAACTCAAAAAATAAATTTGGTTGAAAGATGTGGGTCCTTGTTTTGTTCACCACTTCTGCACTGTTAAGGAAAAGCAAAAAAACATAAAAAATAAAGTCCTGCAGACACTCCATGAGCTAGGCACTAGCTAGCCCCGTCCTCCTTAGTTACTGTTGCTATACCTGTCAAGAAGATGGCAGATTTAACATCGAAATTAGGAAAAATTGTTGAAACACGAGGTGTTTGATTCCACAGAGGAATAAACAAAAGAAGCTCCTTGTTTCTAGCTGACAACTGTGGATTTTGTCGGCTAAAACGATGACTCTCACTGGCAGATTCCATACGTGTAGCTGGCTAATGTAAGCTAATGATAATGCTGAAACTCCTCGAGAAGTCCATCTCCAGCTGACTTTTTAATTTTTCCATTAAACACATTTTTAAACAAGAATCCTGTGAAAGTGTCTTAAATATGTTAAATAGTTATTTAACGACTGTGTACATGATGTAATGTTAATGCTCAGAGACTGAGGCTAAAGCTAGCTCCCAGCAAATACTGGTCGGATGGTGAAATACAACACATACACACACACACACACACACACACACACACACACACACACAAATCTAACAAGTTTGTCTAGAGGAAAAGTTACTGCAGATAGTAGGCTAGCATTAGTCAGCCAGACATGCTGATGTTTTTAGCTTACATTAGAACTTAAAGACAACGTTTAATCTATTCCCCACAGGTGTTCAGACTCACAAAACATGAGTATCACTCATCTTATAGCCCCGTGCACACCGCCTCAATATGTAGAGAAATACAAAGCTTGACAGGCCTGCAGCGCCAAAATTTTGGTTCCTACTCTATGATTGGACGGTTGCTGTTCGCAGGAGGGGCTCAGAGACGGGTCAGTTGCTCCCAAAGTGTATACATAAAAAATACTCTAAAATATGTTTCTGAAAACATTCTTGGCCAGAAATAGGTGATGCAGTGACAGATTGCTGATATTTGATCAGCATTGCTTAGTTTGACAGTCTGATCTGGGTTTCGGGACCCTGAGGCCTTGCACTATTGACTGGAACCAATTGGATAAGCCTTCAACCAGTCCGAGCAGTGAAATGTGTGACATGTGATTTTTCAGATCTGAGGTGGTCCTCTGTCAGTCATTGACTAGAACCCGCCCCATATTAAATAAATGGTCGTGATTGGCCTGACCAAATCTAAGGCTGGTGGAATGGAAGGAGAGCGAGATGTACCTGCCAGGGCAAAGTGAAACAAAAACATGAGCTTGGGACATTCATCTGGTTGCCAGGCTATCTTTGCGCCACAAATCCTCCAAATATCATTTAAGCTTTGCCAAATTATTAACTAAATATTTCCAGGATGAGAAGCAGTGTACTAGCACATAAGCTAAGCAATGTGCCGCAGCAGCAAAGGTGCAGTTGCAGCAGTCAGCTCTGAACTGCTTCCTAAAACAGCAGATCTGAGAGTTAAGTTTTACAGACTTTGACTTCTTATTAAAGTTATAGATCATTTTGGTGTAAACACAACATGATATATGATGATGAACAGAGAGTCGCTTTAAAACAGCAACCTGAGTGCAAAACTTCCATCCATTGATTGCTAACTCAGGGGAAGCTCATGGATCCTCCAGACACCTTCTGTAATCATCTCTAAAATTTGTCAGCACAAGACAGATGAGTGCTACACTAATGAGCCTCACACTTGGAATTTAGGACAGGTTGTCTGACCCACACTCTGCCATGGATTCTGGTAAAGGTGCTCTCTGTCATGTAACTCACCGAGGAACCTTTCAGAACCTGAAAAACTAAAGGCAGAGAATTTTCTTGATACTTATAATTACAGACCTGGTCCCTGTCTGGGAGTTTGAGTTCCAGGACATGTTGGATGAGTTCTGTGCACAACAGATCATTAGGTCATCAGAGTGACAGACCTCTAGTGAAAGCAGAGACTGTTTCAGAAAGCTGTTGTCATGTTGCAATCTTCTTCACAATAAAACATCTTTGATGAGATGTCACAAATCTTTTGGCCAATCACAGTCAAGATATCTTTGTTGTCCTCTTTTCTTTCTTAAACATGGATGTGTACAATGGACGCTAGTTTTGAGCAGAGCCATAGAAAAGAGGTGTGTCTTGTTTGCTACCGACTGCGTAATACGCTGTTTAACTAACTTACCGTTAGCTAACTAGTTGCTAAAGTAAAGTTAACCTGCCAAATCAAGTTGAAGGGTGTCCTAATGTAACCTATCACATCTTTCCCAACCTGTTTGTAATGGAAAGCGTGCCAGCTTGTTAGCACGCCAGCTAAAATTAATGTAAGTGAATTGTATTTTAGATTACAACGTTAACGTTACAGTTCAGAATCATTTTGCTAAGTTAAGGCTAACTCCCACTGCATCCGTATTGTTAACTCATTTTAACGTCCATCATTGTCATGAGTTACGAGGGAAATCAAAGCAAACACGTAACGAAACAAGACCCACCGGTGTTCTGATTCAATGAGTCACCGTTTTAACTGTTTGTTCCCCAGCCACTGGGGATGCACAAGTCAGAGCAGATTGCCTGTTCCAAGCCTGGATAATTGGGTTGCATCAGAAAAGGTGCCAAATCAAATATGCAGCTATCCGGTTTGGGCAGGGCCCAGTCTGCCAGCAAGCAGATGATTCGCTGTGGTGACCCCTAATGGGAACAGCCAAAATACCAAGAGGAAGACTGCGCTTAGGTACTAATTTGAGGTACTTGTACTTGAGATAATTCCATTTTATGCAACTTCATACTTCTACTCCACAACATATCAGAGGCAAATATTGTACTTTTTACTCCAGTACATTTGTTTGACACCTATAGTTAGTAGTTACTTTTCAGATTACAATCATTCATACACAGGGGATGGTTACTTTAAAAACTTATTCTGATACAGTTGCTGATTACCTGTTTAAAAATGTAGTCAGTGACTCGAGTAATGTAATGTGATTACTTTCCGTTAACTTTGGATTACCTCAATATGAAATATGGTGAAATGGTTGAACCTAATATAGTGTTTTTAAGTCTGCAACTAATGACTAATGATTATTTTCATCACCGACTGATTGGTCGATTATTTTCTCAATTAATTGATGAGTTGTTTCGTCCATTTTGGTGCACTGTGCATGGTGGTACATCATTCTTTATTTCAAAACTGTAATGCTACTAATAATCCCCATTTTACAGAATGTATCTGTAATCTGATTACGTCTTTTTTTTTCTGTAGCTGTAATGGAATACAGTTGCTTTTTTGTACCCAAATTATGTATTCCCATATGTAATCTGTTGTAATCCTAAACCTGTTCATATACAAAATACATTATACGCATATATAATACACATATATAATAGTAAAACAGGGATTATTTCACTGCTGAAAAGTTTTGAATGCACTTGTAGTGGAGTATTTTCACAGTGTGGTATAAGTACTTGTACTTAAGTAAAGGATCTAAGTAGTTGTCCCACCACTGTCTAAATCCAAACTGAACTCTAACGCCTCCATGTTTCTTGATTGCTCCAGTAATTGAGGTTTTGTGTCTTCTTAAGTCTGCTAACATGTAGATAAAATAAATAGCAAACAGATAAAGTACAACAAATACACAGATCTATTCAGAAGTTACTGTTAATGCACTTTTAGTGAAAAGCCACATCCACCACTGGGCTCCCACTTTGGCTAATTGAAAACATTTTATCAGTTCATTTCTTCCAAACATTTCCGTGTAAATGTTTTGTGCAGATCCATTCTATTAATTGACATGCAGTAAGATAAAATGCTGTGACTGCTTTTTCAATTCAACTCAGTCAGTGGAGACAACACAGTGTAATTAAAAATATAATCTACTTTCCAAGAAGTGAAGTCGGGATTTCACATGCAGAGTTTTCGAGCAGAGGGGAACAAGGGAGTTCAGCACCATGGACAGCAACTCAGTTCATCCCACTGGGTCCTTCTTTTAAACCACTTCTTTACTACTTTATTTAACCAAGTTAGTTCCATTAAGATCGAGGGTCTATTTTAACACTACATTAACAGTCAGACACATAGATCTGAGTGACATTAACCCTTTGCAGTCTCAGCCCTACCTGAGAGCTGTGTCATGCTCTGATGTTTTTGTAAATTTCAGCAACGTCAAACACAATGATTCCAAAGTGTTTCATATTTTTGAAAACTGACTAAACGTGAGGCTAAAAGGTGCCGGTGTGAAACACAGCTAAAGGCTGTTAAAGAGTTGGTCAAACGTCATTCTAGAATATAAACATCAGTCGTGTTCCTATGGACATTTAACGCTGCAGGGCTTATATCATATAGCCCGGGGCTTAGGTTAACCCTTAGTTAGCAATGTGTGTGTGAAAAGGCGGTAAGTTATTCCAGGATAAAGTCTTAGCCCAGGGAGACATATGGATGTACAGGTAACTCATGAAAAATGCTGACTGATGTGCAGGACCACAGAGGGTTACAATAGCCCCTTGAAGCATTTTATTGTTTTTCTAATAAGGAAATATATAAATAAAGTGAATAAAATGCTCTTCTTGTTGTGGCTGCGATGTGGATATTGTTAACTTTATAACCAATACACAGCAGGATGGATGTACATTGTCGGCCTATAAGTTTTGTTGCGTTCTCTTGTTTTGTTTGTTTTCCTGCAATAGAAATAATCACTAGGATTGTGGTGATAGCCAGTTCTCTTTTTTTACAACTGTGTGCACAGTTATCAGGCAGAGGCTAAATGAATTGCACTTCTCATTCTGCCTGCACTTCGGATATTATTAATTTCATTTCCGAGGTTGTGAAAGCCATTTCATGGTAAATGGACTGCACTTATATAACGCTTTTCTAGTCTTCCAACCACTCAAAGTGCTTAACAACACATGACACATACACCCTTTCACACACACATATGCGTACACTAATGGCAGAAGCTGCCATGCGAGGTGCTTCTTGCTCCTCAGAACCTGACCGTTCGCACACATTCACACATTCACAGAGCTGTGCCTTCGAGGGCAATCTGGAATTCAGTATC
Source organism: Lutjanus campechanus (assembly GCA_027495735.1). NCBI lineage: Eukaryota > Metazoa > Chordata > Actinopteri > Lutjaniformes > Lutjanidae > Lutjanus > Lutjanus campechanus. The sequence goes on along the minus strand of JAJHUR010140510.1, from coordinate 652,980 downwards.
TTGCCCGAGGATACTTTGACAGAGCCGGACTCGAGAGAGCCGGGGATCGAACCGCAGATCCTTTAATTAGTGGATGAACACGCTCTGGGGAACAAATGCACGTCTTGTTGTTGTCACATTTTGGTTGTTTTGTGTTGTTGTCTTTCACCTCTGCAGGTCAAAGATATTTTTGTCATTGCCTTGTGGTCAATTACATTAGCCTTAGAGCAATTTTTTTTTAAATATTCCTTGTCCAAATTCAATGGAAGAACTACATTTATATTGAGAACTTCCCCATTAAGTAACTCTGAAGTCATAAAAATGGAGTATTTACTTAGCTCCCCACATATTAGTCACCCCCTTCCTTTACGCAACAGCAGACAAAAAAAATCCAAAACACAAATAAGAATGAATTTTGCCAAGAATAGCTTTGTGAATAAAGACATACCACTCACTGCGGCTGCATTCACACAAAGCAGACAATTCACTTTTGAAATAATACACAATAGTGAGTAAGACTACTACTACTACACTGCTACTGACTGTCACTTCAACAAAACACACAACTGAGCTTTTGCCGAGCCCTGCCCCTTTCAGTTACTGTTGCTATGTCTATTTATATATAATGATGGCAGGTATACCAGGTGCTCAATTTCAGACTGAAGTAGATGAAAACAGCCTTCTTCCATTCAGCCAGCTAAAATGGTCGCTGGTAGTTTTTCTCAGCCTGTGAATTTCACTCTGGCTTGGCTGACTCATTTTTTAAGAGGGAGAAAAAGATACATTTTTGCCCTTTTCGCTCTGGTCCGTTTTATGTTCCATCCAAAGGGGTTTTTCACACTGCACTTAACTTAAAAGCACTCTTAGAACCTTCCTAGCCCCAGGCTAAGGGAGCTGTTAGCCTCAGGCTAAGAAAGCTTTACCACTGCAACAATCCTGACACATTCCAAAGTGAGATAACCCCCCTGCTTTAGCCTAAGGCCAGCTGGCCGTGCTCTGGAGCAGGGTGAACCCTGAGTTTGTGGGGTAATCCCCTGGAAATGGATTAAAGATGGGGCTAAAAGATGCAAGTGTGAAAAGGTGCTAACACAGTTTAAAGAGTGCTTGTAGCCCTGGGCTAAGTGCTGTGTAAAAAAGCTCCAGAATGTGTAAATGTAAACAGTCGCATGTTCCAACTGACATTTAACACCGGGTTACTAAAAGTGCACAGTGAAGTGTACAGACTTTGGTTAACTCTGGTTTAACCATGTGTATGTAAAAAGGGGCTAAGTTATCCTAGGTTCAACTAAGGATAGACCTGGGGTAAGAAGGTGCAGTGTGAAAAGCCTTTTAGAGTTTTCTTAGCCCCATTCTAAAGGAACGATCCTGGCACATTCCAAGGTGGTCTTTAGGCAAGAGCTTGCTGGCCCTGTTCTAGAACAGGGTTAACCCCGATTTTGTGGGGTTATCCCCTAAAAATAGTCGTCAGGGAACATTCTACTAATTCAGGGCTAGTAGAAGTACAGTGCGATTCATATAGTCCTGGGCTTAGCTTAACCCTGGGTTTACAATCTGTATGTAAAAGGGGACTAATTTATCTCAGGATTAACTCTTAGTCCAGGGCTTTCCTTAGCCCTGGGCTAAGATTATGCAATGTGAAAACCCCAACACTAGCACATTCCTAAGTGGGCTAACCCCATGTTTAGTCTAGGTCTTCCTGGCCCGGCTCCAGAGCAGGGTTAGCCCTGAGTGTGTGGGTTTATCTCCTGAAAATTGACTAAAGGCTAAAATAAGTGTGATTGCAGCAGAGAGACAGAGCGTGCGAATATGGACAGAAATGTCAGCGTGGTATAAAAACTTTGGTTCATCCTGCAGCCTGAAGTATATGAACTACACCGAAGAGATTGTGTTACAGTGAGAAACGGACTGATCTGATCCACATTATATTCACTCTTCTCATCTCCCTGCAGTTCTCATGTATTATGGAGCGTTCAATTTGCACTGGAAAGTCGGAGTTTCGAGTTCCCAGTTGGAAATTTCAGCCACAGTACATTGGTGTTCAAGTTTGCAGTCTGTTGTAGTGGAAAACATCCTCAATTTGTTGTGAATTTTTGTTAATAACTATAAATATGAGAAATCCTGGGACTTCAAATTAAATTTTTGGAACTGGGAACTGTGAACTATGAACATACACATTTTAATCTGTGTGAACTGAACTTTGAGTTAGATTGGAGAGGAGTAAATAAAAAAAAGAAAATGTTCACATTTAAGAAGATGAAATCAAAGACTTTCTACAGTATTTTTTCTTTAAAAAAAGACTCAAAATGATCTATTATCAAAATAGATGGAGATTAATTTAATAGTCTATTAATAATAGATGAATCATTGCAGCTCTACAGGTTCATTATTGTTAGTTTGTCCAGCTGCTTCTTAATGCGCTGTGTGCAAATTATTGATTGATTGATTTAAAGACAGAAAATTGTGAAATTTCCACCCACTGAAGCATTTTTTCACTATAGAGGTCATGATAATGAATTGACAGCTGTGTGTGAACTGTGCATGGTAGGATATTGTTCTTTATTTTCAAATTGTAATCCTACTAATAATCCCCATTTTTAGTAAATGTAACTGTAATCTGATGACATCTTTTTGTTCATCTCTAACTGTAATGGAATAGTTACCCTTTTTTGTATCCAGATTATGTAATCCCAGTACCTGTAATCCATTACTCCCCAAGCCTGTCTCTGAAGGCAAACTATGAGTGATGTCGATATCTTACAGAAAGCAAGTTCTCATCCTCACGCTCAGCTGAGCATAAATAAACAAGTCAGACTGATATCTGTTTCTTATGTGTTCTTAGCTCAGAAGCAGAGACAACAGCAGACAGGTCCATCCTGCATCTGTTACCACAACTGAACCAGCAGCTGTCAGCTCACCTTAAGACACACACAGTTGTAATCTCGGCTGTACTGTATATTAATTATACAGCTTGTACAAAAACACATCTACATCTCACCATCTGCGGTGTGTATTTTGTTTGTGTGTGTGTGTGTACATACAAAACATCCAGTTTACACGCACACGTAAACACACATGCGTTCACACACACGCACAGTCTTGCACACGCGCCCACGAACACACGTGAGTGCCACACGGAGAAAAATCCCCAAAATTCCCGAGGAGACATTTGCACACATTCATATTCAGGAAAGGAGGAAGTGATCAGGCTGCGGAAATGTCACAATCAATCAACCAATCTCAGACGAGAACACAAACCCCTATGGTCTGTGAGGCTGACGAGAGGAAGAGACAGCATGTGTGCATGTGTGCGTGTGTGTGTGTGTGTGTGTGTGTGTGTGTGTGTGTGTGTGTGTGTGTGTGTTGTGTAGAACTCTACTGCCCTCCACTGGACTGATTCAGTCCAGACAGCACGCCATAAAACCCAATTCAAGCTGGAACAAAACACACCAGTGGTGGAAAGGGTTCTGAAAAAATGTACTCAAATACAAGTACTGTTACATTGTTAAAATATTACTCAATTACAAGTAAAAGTACTGGTGTTAGAAATATACTTAAAGTACTTAAAAGTATAAGACTAGTTACCTTCTATCCATTGAGGTTTAATGCATTATCAATATCTGCATTCAATTAAAGTGGTTTCTGTTTAATCCAATCTTCTGTCTTAATGACTCCAAACTCCTGCACTGCTTTACTCTCCTCTACAAAACAGGCCGGTCTCACTCCTGACTCGTCAGTTACCAGTTTGCGTCTGAAAAAGATGCACCAGGTTTTTCAAGCAACTTCAATGCAAATCCATGAGTGCATAAGACGCGCCAGGCTGTAGTATAAAGAGGGACATGGAGGAGGTTGGGTGGATCAAACAAACACAGGACATTTACCAAAGAGACTGAGGTTCATGTCCCACGTGACACCAGAATGTAATTAACAGTTGTAAGGTACATAAGGTTATGTGCATCACATGGCTTTTGTCATGTGACTTTCATGTTGTGCGTCACTTCACGTGTTTCACCTGACTTTGGTGTCAGGAGTCGCTTCAGTGACATGCAGGTTTTGTCACATGACTTCGTTTCGTGAGTCACTTCAGTGATGTCATGTGATGATGCCGTTTCAGTCAGACAACTCCCGTTTAAAATGTGTATCGCAGGAGAACATAATTAAAGTTTGAGTTCTAGGCTCTGACCTCATGACTCCCCACAGATGATGTTTACATGGAGATATTGAGGAGTGATGAGTAAATATCTTAAAATCCTTGCCAGAGCCTGCAGGTGGATTCTGGGGTGGTGGTGGGGGGGCTAAAGAAACAGGCAGTAATACCGGTGCGAGACAGCGATGGCATTGGCAGGTAGAGTGCTTAAATCTAACCAAACTGCGGTACCTTGTGCATCAGTATCAGATGCTGAGAAGCAGTGACAAATTGTTGGTATGTAGCAAACTGGGATGAGAACATGTTGCCAAACTTGTGTTTCCTGCAGCTTTATGGGGTGTTTTTCATCTGCATGTCATGGTTTTCATTGCACATTAATTCAAATTGTAAATTCAAATTTTAAAAGTAATTCAGTAGATTACATAGTGTGATGAATACTAAAGTACAAGTATAAAAAACCCACTTAATTACAATCATTTGAGTATTTGTAATCGGTTACTTCCGCTCATGGCTGAGTGTCATTAAAGTGTTGATTTTGCTGAGAGCTGCTTTATGTCTCTCATTCCACGTCGCCTGTCACTATTTGAAGGAATGCAGTATGTATTTTACTCTGCAAATTGGTGACCAAACAAAAAATTTGTCCAGGCCCATTTTAGGTCCCAACCCCAAGAGAAATGTTGTTATGGCATCATAAAGACATGACAGACTACACGCAATCATCTGTCTCTTATACACATCTAGATGTGTATAAGAGACAGGCTTTACTCTCCTCTACAAAACAGGCCGGTCTCACTCCTGACTCGTCAGTTACCAGTTTGCGTCTGAAAAAGATGCACCAGGTTTTTCAAGCAACTTCAATGCAAATCCATGAGTGCATAAGACGCGCCAGGCTGTAGTATAAAGAGGGACATGGAGGAGGTTGGGTGGATCAAACAAACACAGGACATTTACCAAAGAGACTGAGGTTCATGTCCCACGTGACACCAGAATGTAATTAACAGTTGTAAGGTACATAAGGTTATGTGCATCACATGGCTTTTGTCATGTGACTTTCATGTTGTGCGTCACTTCACGTGTTTCACCCGACTTTGGTGTCAGGAGTCGCTTCAGTGACATGCAGGTTTTGTCACATGACTTCGTTTCGTGAGTCACTTCAGTGATGCCATGTGATGATGCCGTTTCAGTCAGACAACTCCCGTTTAAAATGTGTATCGCAGGAGAACATAATTAAAGTTTGAGTTCTAGGCTCTGACCTCATGACTCCCCACAGATGATGTTTACATGGAGATATTGAGGAGTGATGAGTAAATATCCTAAAACCCTTGCCAGAGCCTGCAGGTGGATTCTGGGGTGGTGGTGGGGGGGCTAAAGAAACAGGCAGTAATACCGGTGCGAGACAGTGATGGCATTGGCAGGCAGAGTGCTTAAACCTAACCAAACTGCGACAGTTTCACAGCGTTAATCGCGTTTTAAAAGGACTTTCTGACCGTGTCAGATACAGTCAGTAAACGGTACCTTGTGCATCAGTATCAGATGCTGAGAAGCAGTGACAAATTGTTGGTATGTAGCAAACTGGGATGAAACTTGTGTTTCCTGCAGCTTTATGGGGTGTTTTTCATCTGCATGTCATGGTTTTCATTGCACATTAATTCAAATTGTAAATTCAAATTTTAAAAGTAATTCAGTAGATTACATAGTGTGATGAATACTCTAGATTATGAATGCAGAAAAACAGTACATAATCGAAAATATACTCTGCAAAGTACAAGTATAAAAAACCCACTTAATTACAATCATTTGAGTATTTGTAATCGGTTACTTCCGCTCATGGCTGAGTGTCATTAAAGTGTTGATTTTGCTGAGAGCTGCTTTATGTCTCTCATTCCACGTCGCCTGTCACTATTTGAAGAAATGCAGTATGTATTTTACTCTGCAAATTGGTGACCAAACAAAAATTTGTCCAGGCCCATTTTAGGTCCCAACCCCAAGAGAAATGTTGTTATGGCATCATAAAGACATGACAGACTACACGCAATCATACCTCGTTCATGACCTTTGCGTTGTCATCAGGAAGGAGATGCTGGGTCCATCTTTCAGGAACAAGAATGTAAACAAGCACCAGGGTCCAAGGCAGCCGTGTGTGTGTGTGAGATATTGGCTGTGCTGTGCTTGCAAAAGCCTAAAAAAAAAAAGTAAGAGAAAACGAGTGTGACCTTTCTTCTGCTTTACAGCACCAACATCATTTCTCATTCACTTCATCGTGTTTACAGTTGTGCACGGAGGAGGACTCTGCGCTCCTATTGGTCAATGTTCAGAGTACATTGTGCAATTTGTCTTGGAAGACAAAAAAATTCAGACACACTGTTCTTTTTGTCGGGACGTTCTGAGGTGTCCCAGATAAGGTGTTGGTCATTGTCCGCTATGGTACACTGGTTTATAACCCTTAAATAAACATTTATTAATTAAAAAATTCTCTTAATGAAATGGCTTAGCTGTGAATTTCATAATATACATGTTAATTAACATTTTTATCAACCACATACTAATATTAGTTAATACCCTTATTAATATGTAAACCTTTAATAAATATTAACATTACTTAATGCTTATTACAGCATTAATTAACTGTTAGTTAATGTTATTAAGGTATTAACTAATGTAAATAGCATCTTTATACACTATTTAATAATGTATGAATTAAAGTCATAGTTAACAAAAGCACCGTTAGTTAATGATTATTAGACACATTAATTAACTATTAATTAACTTTGAGGTAATGCTTATTAAGCATTAATTAATGTTAATTAATAGACCTATATTGTAAACTGTTACCACAGTGAGTGTATTGATAGGTTGAATGTATTTATTTAACACTGGCATTGTTGACGATATTTAGCAACTCTTTGTCTTACTTCTTTTCAGTAATACTATAGTATCATTTCAGTGGTCCGATATATGTTTTCCTGGTAGGTTTTGAAGAACTAACATTTATATATTTGAAAATTGTTTGAGCATTGTTATATGTTTGGTGACCCAAGTTCAGTGGAATCTTCTCATTCTGATCCGCTGATCCAAACCCCAAGATCAGGGCTCCAGATGTGGTAATCTGATGAAAAAAAAGAACAGTCCAATCCTGTTGTCCTGCACTTTTCAACTCAACATGTGCACTGCAGATTTTGATGTGAACTACTGTCACTGCCTTGTGGCACTTGGTTATGAGCCCTCTGCTCTGTTTTGCATCATTTTGCTGTATTTATGTCAGCAAGGTGAACCACCACAACAAGTCAGACATGTCAGAACACTGTAGCGTTTGAACTTTAAGGCTTGGTTGCACCAACAAGGATTCATTTTTTTAACTATGGTTTAAATTTAAATTATGTTACAGCAAAGTTTTAGACCTTAAAATTTGAAAAGGGCACTTAGTAGATGTGACCAATGGTGAAGCACCTACTGCAATGCCACCACAGCTGTCAGATGAAACCATCAGAGATTTGCAAAGTTCTGGCAACATTAACATGATCCCCACCCCAGTTGTCCCGAGCTGAAACAAGTTTTAAAACTGAAGCAGTAGTTGATCACTTGCGGCCCCTTGTGGTCAGTTAAGGAGAGTGTGAAGTCAGCTGTCAATGGATTACAAATGAAAATTAGCTTATAGCTAACGCTGGTACAGCTAAGGCATGGTGCGTTTTCCCAGTCAAAGAAACAAATAAAATAAATTAAAAAGCTGTCAAAGTGCATTATTTGCCAAAATGGAAGTTCTCACTAGACATATGTGATTCCAGTGAATAATTTCCACTGAGAGACGTGCTGTCTTCACTTTACTTCATCATTTTATCCTGCTAGATATTTGGGTAAGACTAACAGTACTGCTCCACTAATATCCCTTAATTAATGCTTAACTAATGCACAGATCATTATGAGTTAATGTATGACTCGTGAAGCACTAAGTCATGCATTAATGTTTAACACATCAGCAACTAATAAAGAATTTATCTGATTCCCAACCCGAGTCATACTGTATATGAATTACTATTAATTAGGTCTGCCATCATTGATTAGATCACTATTAATATCTAGTATTAATTAATACCGGTAATTCATGTGTTAAGTGCTACAGTGTGTGTGGATTTCAACTTCCAGCCTTCTGCAGCCTGGATGCCACTGTACCAGATAAATGAGCACATTTGTGTATTGCCTATTTCACAGCAGTGTTCACTGCCCAACACACCTCAAACATTACTGTGGATGTGTGGCCTGTCAGGCAGTAATAAAGCCAATAAACATAGACACATATGTACTTAATAATTAGCCATGTGCCTCACCAAGTAAAGTGACAACATAATGACAGGCCTGTATTCCACATGACTTGAGAATTTATACAAAAATAATATTTATAATTTATGACCATCATTGGAGTTTGATGATTGCGTGTGAGCTTGTGACCACAACAAATGTCAAATAAAAGCTTTTACAAATGAAAATAATAATAATAATTTGGGTAGGCAAGCATCTCCACACTGATTAAACTCTATTTAATTTTGGTTCACTGAACAGACATTAGCTTTTAATTGTGCAAGGGAGCTCTGCATAATTTTAAATATGGATTGGCTCATTTTAAACCATAAATAACATAAATACATAAATAAAAGATGGACCACATGGCTCTACTTCCTCCCACTGTACAAAACTAAAGGCAAAATATCTCGGATACGGGTGATGCCACCTTGTGCTGGTGATGTTATTCGGAGCTGGAGTTGTAGTCGGCGTTGGGGCCATGCTTTCGAGTTCCCACCCACACCCGACTGACTCAGTCGTGAGCAGAGCTCAGCTGTGAATCATGGCATTAAACCCCCCTTTTATATCTTCAAATGGCCAATGAAAACCAAACAGATGAAAACAAAAATCCCCGTTATAAGAGCTACCTAAAATGACAGAAAACATTTGGGAAAAATTTATTTGACCTGTACTTTGATGTTTTAGTTTGGCTCATGGCCGGATTTATGACCTGTACTGCAGCCAGCCACCTGGGGGCGACCGATATGCTTTAATTTCACTTTTAGGGAGCTCTCCTGTTGTCCATTTCTATATATGCAGTCTATGTTTTAAACATAGTTTTTGGGGCTGCAACTAACAGTTATTTTTCCAGTAATTTCTGTCACAATAATTTTCATTATCAATCAATCTGTTGATCATTTTCTCCATTAATCAATTAGTTGTTTGGTCCATAAAATGTTGAAAAATGTTGTTCAGTGTTTCAAAAAAGTCCAAGACAATGTCCTCAAATGTCTTACTTTGCCAACAACTCAAAGTTTTTCAGTTTACTGTCAGAAAGACATTTTTTTAAATTATCAAACCAATTAATCGATTATCAAAATAGTTAGCATATAATTTAAAAATTAATTAATTGATTAATCAATTAATCATTGCGGCTCTAATAGTTTTGCTAAATGATGATTAAAACTAATTCAACACGGCAGATGGTTTGTTGCACAGAACCATCTGGGGAAGTCGTCCTTGGAATCTGTTTGGAAAAGGGCGAGCACTTTCAAAAAACACTTGGAAGGTGATTGGATGAACCATCACTAGCATGTCTAACATGGGCTAACTTCAACCAATCAGATCAACACTTTTGTGGATGCTTCACACCTAAAACCACGCCCATAGCTGCCAGTAGTCCCCACTAGGACACTTCTTGTGTGGTCTCGTGAATCCAGCTGCCTCGTGAGGTAAGATTAAAACTAGTCTTACATTAAATTCATCTTTTTTGGTGCAACCCAGTTAAAGAAGGGAGCACTTTAGGGCAGCTATACTGTTTTTTTTATTTAAGTCCCAAGTGCCAAGTGCCATGCTGCTCTCCTGTCCCACCAGACTGATCCTCTGAGCAGCCCATGTGGTTAGCTCAAGTGCTACTGTGGTATGAGTTTAGGGCATTAAGGGGCCCTTGCTCAAACACTGCTCATGGAAGAGGTAGCACATTTTCATTTTCACCCCTCTCCCTTTGCCAGCCACTATTCAGACCAATCCCACATGATGGACCCAATACGTTTCAGAGAAATGACACACATCAGCCAGATGTTGGCAAGCCAACGTGCAGTTTTACATTTTGGCCAGACAGGAGGAAATCCATGTGGAATTATGGGGCAAAAAAAAAACAAAAAAACACATGAAAATAACAAACAGACAAAGAAAAAAGCCCTGAGACTTCTGCAGGAGCCCTCACTGTCTGCACACCTCTGCTGGATCTGCTGTTCAATCATCTCTGGCTCATCCCCATCTCCTCTGTCTATGCTGCCTTTGTTCTGTTTTACATTTCATCTCCACAGCCAGCTGTGTGTTCAAGCTCGCTTGTGCCTGTGGTGCCTCATTCAGCTGTGATGCGCAGACACAGGGACATCACAGGCCCTGCTAGAGGACAGACGCTCCTCCTGCTTCTCAGTGACCAGGACCTGGTGTGGTGAGACAGACAGAGACATCCTACTGTTCTGCTGTTTATTATTGATAGTAAAAGCCAGCATAGGGACAGGCACATCACAGTTACCATCAGCCTGCTGCATAAAGATGAATCTGAGTGTGGGCAGCTGGTGGATCAGTCTGTCAGCTGGTGTGATGAGGCCTCCCTCCAATTAAATGCCACAAAGACCAAATATATGGCCATTGATTGTCAAAGCAGTAAAGTAACTAAGTACAAATACTTTGTGACTGTACTTAAGTAGATTTTGCAGGTATCTGTACTTCTATCTATAGGTATCTATTTATTTTTCTGACATTTTACTTTTACTCCCCACATCTTAACACAAATATCTCTAATTTCTACGGATTATATTTTCAAAACATGCTTGTTACTTTAGTTTTGATGCATTTAAGTGGAATTACTGATTCCCGACACAAGACTGATTTCAGTATAAATGGACGGAGCAATAACACATAGAAAAGATGATTCATTGGTGTATCCATCAGTGCATATCATGCACAACAGACGCAAAAGATAACAAGATAAAAATGCTTTGAAAGACATAACAAAACGAAAAAGACGCAACAAGATGTAACAAGACAAAAACAATGTAAAACACGTGACGAGACAAAAACGTCAAAAGCCAACAAAAAGACATGACAAGACCAAAACAATGTCAAAGACGTAACAAGATGACAATTACATAAAAGATGTACCAAGACCAAAAATATGCAACAAGATGAAAAGACATAACAAGATGACAACAGACATAAAAGACATGACAAGACCAAAACGACGTAAAAGACATAAGCAGACTAAAAGGGAGCAACAAGACAAAACATGACCCAAAAATACAATAAGACAAAAAAGAAGTAAAAAGAACAAAATGTCCTTCACTTGACATTCTACTTTTATACTTTCAGAACATTTCAGAACCTGTACTTTTCTCTTTTACTTGAATAAAGAAGTTGAATCAGCACTTCTGCTTTTACCAGAGTTTTTTCTAGTAGAAGTATCTGTACTTCTACTCAAATACATGTGTGTACTTTTGCCACCTCTGGTTTGATTTGAAGAACTAAATGTTACCCAATTCAACAATAAGGTCCACCTCTTTTTTTTGCTTCATTGGCACCACCTCCCCAACATCAAGTCTGATTTGAACTTAAAAAGAGGGACAATAGCACATAGAAGAGACGATTTCTTGGTGTATCCATCAGTGCATATGACATATGATAGACAAAAAAATATGTAACAATACATGACAAGTCAAAAATGAGTAACAAGATGAAAATGAAAGCAATGAAACAAGATGAAAGGTAAACGTAACAAGACAACAACGATATAACGAGGTGAAAATGACATAACAAGACAAAAAGGATGTCAAAGATGTAACAAGACAAAAACAACATAACACGATGTAACAACAGAAACGCTGTAAAAGACACCACAAGACAGAAGCTGTTAAAGATGTAACCAGACGAAAACAACATACTTAACGAGGCGAAAACGACAAAACAAGACCAAAACAACATAACAAGACAAAAAAAGGCATAATGAGATAAAAACAAGGTAAAAGATGTAACAAGACATAAACAACAACAACACAAAAACGCCAAAAAGACGCAATAAGACAAAAATATGTAACCAGACGAAAACCAGACAAAAAGCATGTTAAAGATAGAGCAAAACAAAACAGACAAGAGACTCAGCTGCAGAGAAAATGTGAGGTTCAGTTAGCTTTGCAGAAACAGCCTTTAGAAATGTCCTTCAGAGGGTGACTTTTGATTTTTATACTTTTAACTTTGCAGTTGAATCAATATTTCTACTTTTACCAGAGTTTTTTTTTTGTCTGTACTTCTACTTTAGTGCAGAGTGTGTGCACCTTTGCCTCCTCTGTTGGTTGTAGAGGGAAATCTTCATCTCAGACCTTCATCAAAGGAATTGGCACTGAATTAGTAGAACAGTAGAACAAATATATTGAAACAGTCATTGATAATGACCTGAAATTTGATTCAAATCCTGATGTGGTCTGCAAGAACGAACAGTATTTGAACTTCTTTAGAAAGTTACATGTTTTTAAGGTGATGGGGAAATGATGACTCTTTTTTGGAAGTCGTTTATTGAATCTGTTCTATGATTGTTGGGATGGTGTTCAGATGGGCCGGAAGTCTCCAGGTCCTCCAAAACATGCTTTTCCTAATGTCCAAAAACATCTTTAAAAAGCAGAGAAAACACAGTCAGTGCAACAGAGTTCAATGCAGTAAGAGGTTCAGTGTGGTTACTGTGGTTCAGGTGCAAATACAACAAACCAAAGGCAGATTAATGGGAGTTAGAATCCCTCAGGAGCCTTTTTTTTCTACACAGTCCTCCTACCCAGTCTACACAGTCCTATTGTGTGAAACTTAGTGTACCTTAGAGTTTGCTCGCTTTTCAAGGCTCCTCCCATCCATCCATCCATCCATCCATCCATCCATCCATTTTCTTCTGCTCATCCAGGGTCAGGTCATGATGGCAGCAGGTTAAGCAGGGTATTCAAGATGTCACTCTCCCCAGCAACATTTTCCAGCTCCTCCCCGGGGGGATCCTGAGGTGTTGCTAGACCAGATGAGACATGTAATCCCTCCATCAACTTATGGGTCTATCCTGGGGTCTCCTCCAAGTGTGGAAGTTGTCTGGAAGCCATCTTAATTGGGTGCCCTGGCAGGAGTAGTGTCTCTACGCTGGACATCCGAACTCCTCAACCTATCTCTAACCCGGGATTTACACCAGGCACGGCTGCGCCGCATCACAGCTGCACTGCAGTTTTGTTCTGTCATACTCGTGACTTCAATTCACACCAGCAGCATTTCAGAAGCGGAGCAGTTGTTGACTTGTTTACTTTGCCGTTTTGGGTCATTTCTCCTTGATTTTTCTACCATGGGTAAGAAGTCTATGTAGTTATGTGGTTTCTTTTTTTGTATGTTTTAATTGTGTTTAATGTTGTTATTTCCTTCTTTATTGTGCTGTAGTCTTCAAAGTCATGGATCAAAGTTTTGGAGCTTTGTTTAATAAAAAAAATACATCTCTATAATCATCTCAATATTATGAAACATACCTGTTGTCGCCAGGTATGACGTAATGTTGAATGAATGCAGTGAAATACGATCCGTCGTCGACACGAGATGTTTTATTTTGAAAATTGATCGGATTCACTATGCTTTTCGTATCGGGACTTCCTGTCTGGTTCGATCTGCGCAGCTTGATGCGCCATCCGTCAAAAATAGACTTGCTGCGTAATCTCTGTGGAGTGGAGCGCCGAGCCGCTTCTGGGACGCAGCTAACACGCGCCGCGGCGCATCTGGTGTAAACGCGAACATTGACTAGAATGGCTGCGTATCTTTCTGAGTGCTGCGGCGCTGGCGTAAATTAGGGGTAAGGCTGAGCCCAGCCACCCCACGAAGGAAGCTCATTTCGGCAATTTGTATCTACAATCTCATTCTTTCAGCCACTATCCAAAGCTCAAGACCATAGGTAAGGGTAAGAACGTAGATCGACTGGTAAATTGAGAGCTTTGCCTCCCGGCTCAGCTCCCTCTTCACCACAGCAGTCCACTACAATGCCTGCATTACTGCTGATGTTGCACCAAGCCTCCTGTCGAACTCATGCGCCATCTTTCTATCACTCGTGAACAAGATCCCAAGATATTTGAACTGCTTCACTAGGGGCAGCAACTCACTCCCCATCCAAAGGAAGAAATCCACCATTTTCCAACAGAGAATCATGACCTCAGACTTGGAGATATTAACTCTCATCCTGGTCGCTTTACACTTGGCTGCAAACCGCAGCAGTGCATGCTGGAGGTCACGGCTGTGAGGAGGCCAACAGAGCCACAGCATCTGCAAAAAGCAGTAATGCAGTTCTCACTCACACTCGTCTCACCCCGGCTGCACCTTGAGAACCTGTCTATGAAAATCCCAAACAGGACTGGAGACAGGGGGCAACCCTGGTGGAGTCCAAAACCCACTGAGAATGTGTGTGATGATTACAAAACATTTAATTGAAATGAGTTTTCTTCCACCATTATTTCTGTTAACTAGAACACTGTAGCCTACTGATTTTTTGCAATGACTCCCCCTACTGATCACTATGCTTAATTACATTATCACAATAAGCTTTGCTCCACCAGTATGTCAAGGACCTTAAATGTCATACTGACCTTTCCCAGACAAGAAAAAACATTTCCAAAATGCAAAAGCAAAATTTATAAAGAAATTTTAAAAAAAGAAAAAAGAAAAAGGTTTGGGGAAATAAATAGGGGGAAATAATATATAAATCATACATAAATGAAAAAATAAAAGTAAAAATGAATACATTACTAAATAAAATGTAATGTATTGATAAAATGTGACATATTTTTAATTTATTTCTGTATTTATTTGCCATTGTTTTGATTCACCCATGTATTTACTTTCCCATTTAATTTCCTTTTTTTTGTAATGTATTCATTTTTACTTAATGTATTTATTATTTTGTATTTATTATTTTCCCTTTGCATTCCCACCCCTATTTATTTTCCCAGACTTATTTCTTTATTTTCTTTTTTTTATTATTTCCATTTACTTATTCATTTTGCTTCAAGACGTAAATAAGGGGGCTGTCATTTAAAGTGCATGAGGTCAACTTTTTGCTGTTGTGTTTTGTGCATCTTTGCCGGCTTGTAAGTGACACTACAGGGACAAAAGTGTGCCACTGTTGTGACTTTCAACCAGATGTTGGATCCTGAAATTGAATCTAAATGGTTGTGTTTACTGCAGTCAGAAGATTCCACTCACCACTGTTTACATTAAACATGTCCTCATGTGGTGAGGACACCTCAATATACATTTCTGGCAGACAAGTGTGATAAGAGTAAAAATGTAAATGAGCAGCTCAGCAGATTGTCAAAATGTCTCACTCTGAAGTGATGTGTTGGATGGAGAGTTGGAACTATCAATTGTCTTTGCGTCCCAATGCCTGCTGTGTTGCAGGCGTTGAATAACTCCCATGATTCCACTACATACACGCAGCATGTTGCCATGTTGCCGTTGCTCGTGGCACAGTCAGGCCGACCTGCTCTGACCCTGTGTTGTTGAGCTAAACTGTATCTTATCAGCACGTGTGGCTTCTCACATCATCTTTGCTGCAAGTGCAAACAGCACAAACACAACAAGACACAGGCAGTGCAACAGGCAGGATGAGCCTGAGGGCGGGCCGGGTCAGCCCAAAATACTGATAATCATCACTGAGGAGTCAACGGCAAAATATGGGAATGTAAAGTCTGACTGAGTTGTATCATCTAATGTGATTTATTATTGTTATTATTATTATTATTATTGATAGTAGTAGTAGTAATGTGGTGGCAGACTCAGTTTCATTACAGGCCACATCAGCATCAATGGTTGCCCTTAAATGGATGGTTGTAAATGTAAGACTGTAAATATATGTATATTATTTCACCACCTCTGCATTATATTATTGGATTTAGCAATAACTTAATAATCAATAATAAATCAAGCCAGCAATAAATACTGGCAGACATTCAAGTGTACAACTATTATGCTTTTTTATTTAAAAAAAGAAATATACAAAGTACTAATAGTAATAAAGTCAAAGTAACAATAAGGGTTGTTCAGTTTGGGTAGACTGCAAGAAAGGCTTCAAATTCAAAATGTATCTTTGCTCAAAAACCATGTATATTTATTAGAATGAGCCAGATAGTAAATGCAAAGATGACACAGATTCAGTCCAATGAGAATTTCTCACCTGGCGTATAAAAGTTTTCTAGCTTCCGGGTTTACTTATGGCCCATTGAATATGCGCAGTAGTGTTTTCCCCCTTCCTCCCCCCGCCTGCAAGTTCCTGCTCGGCCCGTAGACTTTACATTCTGGAGAGATCACAGATTTTTAAAATAGCTTTTTTCAGCTCAAGGAAAGTTTTAAAAATATAAAACCTCCATGGATCAAAAATTGATCACAGAAGCAGTCATAACTGACCTTATTTGTAGTTGGAGGTGTCCTGTCAACAGTTTTACAGATGTCTCTTTTACAATGGTGACCTAAAGGGGAAAATGCTTTTTAGGCCAGTGGGGAATTTTCATGAGTGGCCACTGGAAAAAACTGATGGTGGGGGCTGACCGGCAAAAGCCCTGTCTAGTTCTATAATAAGTCTATGTTAAAAACCAAATCACAGGATTTTGCTGTGCTGCTAGTATTAACATAAAGAACTACAACCTCTACAGCCACTGCTGGAAGTGGCTGTATGATACTGACACACTATCCTGTGGACTTACATGTAAGGGTTAGACACTGTCTGCACACAGATAACAAAATCAGGATGTATGATCATGAAAACAATAAAAAAAAAACATGACTAAAAGGTTTAAATCTAAAATCTGCAACTATGGCAACATGCTCTCATTCACCGGGCTCCGAGAGAAACAGATTACATGTAATGGGATTATGAAATCTGGATTCAAAGATGTAATCAGATTACAGATACATTTAGTAAAAAATGGGTATTATTAGTAGGATTACAATTTTAAAATGAAGAATGATTTACTACCATGCACAGTGCACACACAGCTGCCAATTCATTATCATGGTCTCTAGTGACAAAATGCTTCACTGGGTGGGTCAATCAATAAATAGCACACAACAAAGGAAGGGACAGTTGGACAAATCACATTTTGTGTCATTTTTTGAGAAGAAAAGTCAGAATTCTCTGATTTCAGCTTCTTAAATGTGAATATTTTCTGGTTTCTTTACTCCTCTCTGACAGTCAACTGAATATCTTTGAGTTATGGACAAAACAAGACATTTCAGGATGTCGTCTTGACATTTTTCACAATTTTCTGACATATCTAACTAATCTATCCTTAACCCTTTATTGAGAAAATTATCGATGACAAATGGATGATGAAAATAATTGTCAGTTTCAGCCCTAAAAACACTATATTAGGCTGAACAATTTCACCATATTTTATATTGAGGTAATCCAAAAGTAATGGAAAGCAATCAAGTTACATTACTTTAATATTTCGAAACTTGGATTACAAACTGTATCAGAATACATTTTTAAAGTAACCATCCCAACCCTGGTTATTCATCACAAGAAACCTGCATTCAGCCTCATTGGTGTTGTCAGATATAAATGGCATTATGGGAGTTTTTTTTTTGTATAGTTGATGTCATTAGCATTGCTACCATGCAAACCTTTGTCATTATATTTCAAATTAAAAATTGAATCAATCAGTATCAGCCTTATGTTTACTTAATCAAAATGGTTTGAAACTAGGCTCATCATCACACTATATTACATCTTAGACCAGAGAAAGAAAAGCATGTTGCTACTGTTTTCTGATAAATGATAAAAATAGAAAACAGACAGGTTACATAACCCACTACTCTGATTTGGACAGTGCTCCTATTGTCCTGAGTTTTTTAATTAATTTATTTATTTTTAATTATTTTTTTGTTCTCATCAACTCACT
Source organism: Lutjanus campechanus (assembly GCA_027495735.1). NCBI lineage: Eukaryota > Metazoa > Chordata > Actinopteri > Lutjaniformes > Lutjanidae > Lutjanus > Lutjanus campechanus. The sequence goes on along the minus strand of JAJHUR010140510.1, from coordinate 634,899 downwards.
CACATATTTCTGCCAGCACTGTATGTCTGTAAACTGATATTGTGTAATACTTATATAACAGATACGGTGGTTTGTGTGTGTGTGTGTGTGTGTGTGTGTGACAGGGGGAAGGGCTGCTCTGTCAACTTGCATGAAGAAGCATAAATACTGGCAGCTTTGTGTTTCAGCAGTGTGTCACTATTTATCCAGTGGGACTGGAGGAGGGGGTGGGGGGGCTGTTGGGGGGTTCTGAAGTTCCTCTAGCAAACAATAACAGCAACAACATGCAGAGCAGCTTGCTGGCAGACAAGCTGTTGTGTTTAGTAGTTTGTAATCTTCTGATAAGTGTGTACATGCAGTTCAGACTGGAAGCTTTCTGCTGTTATTAGAGCGGAGCTGCATTCAAACTGCACGCTGTGTTCTGGCTGCTTCTCTTTGGCTCAACATGTAAAGTAAATAAACATTAAATTTTATGGCACTTTTCAAAACCAAAGTTGCAAAGAAAATTCACAAGGGGCAGTCCACCCCAGAATCAAAATTACATATTTTTCCCCTGGCCTGTTGTGGTATTTTTTTATTGGCAGTAGAGATGTCTTGTTACACAGAATCATCTGGGAGGCCGTCCTTAGAAACTGTTAGGAAAAGGGCAGGCACTTTCAAAAAACATTTGGCAGTGATTGGATGAACCACCTATCTACCACATCTAACACAAGCTAACTTAAACCAATCAGATCAATGAACCATACGATGTAGTAGGAGAGTTACCTTCCCAGGCAGCTGGATTCATGAGATCACAAGATCACATGCGAATTCTTCACTACTGTGAAACAAACCATCTGGCATGTCAGGTTACTACCAGGGGAGCCAGTTGGTAAATCAAATTGTTGCCGAGGCCGGACAGGAGAAGAGCGAAAACATCTTTTCCATCGAGAAAAGTGTGGCAAGCCCGGAGAGGGCCGGGGACCGACTCCTTTATGGGCAGGAGGGGAGCTCAGAGTTTATATTTCAAACTTTTGGGATTAAAGCATGGATTTATCTTCATTCCTGCTTCTAAACCTGTCTGCAGCAGCAACCCACGGAGGAGTTGCAGGTCCATTTATGAGCGACACGAGAGCTCAGTTTGTTTTTTAAACTTTTGCGATTAAGAAGTGGATTTATCATCAATCTTGACTCTTGGTCAAAACAGAAAGAACCGGCTTCTCTGGTGGATGACCTATATCTCCGGCCTTAAGTAGCTCCTGCAGTCTCTTGTAGTAAAACATCTGATGTTTATTTCACATGCCTAAAGCTCCTTAATTTCATTCAATGTCAAAAATGAACAGAAGTTTTTTTTTGTTTTTTGTTTTTTTTAACCAACAGAAATTTGAGTGTAGAACCATCACAGAATTTGGGCAGGGCTTTCATGACTGTATTCATCATTTTCAAGTCAAAAATAATAATAAAGTAGTGACTTAAATGATCATTTTATCATCATATTATTATGATCCATGAAAATGATCAATGAGTTAGAATCGATGAGTTAGTCCAGTTATTTTATTTTTCTGTTGCTGCTTCTGTTCTCGTCTGGTCCCAGACACTGTGATTCTTTATTTATTTATTTATTGCCATGCATGTTCACACTACACAAGTTTTTATTTTCAATCATCCACCATGATTTATTATGGAAGCCCATTTCTGCCAGTGAAAGAGAGAAATATCCCCATGGTAAGTCATAATTATGAGATAAAAAGTCATAGTTCTATAATAATAATATTCAGCTTTTTATCACATGATTTCATCGTCTTAACTCATGATTTCAACTTTTTTGGTCATGATTTCTACTTTTTATCTCATAATTATTACTTTTTATTTCATAATTTGGATTTTTTTCTTTTAAATATCATAATTATGACTCAACAATGGGAAGAACTTTTTTCTTTCACTAGCAGGAAAGGGCTTCCGTAATTAACAGTGATAGTGGAGGCAACTAATAAAAAAGGATTCAAGTTGAATTTTAGTGAAATAAAGGTTTGCATGGAAGCATCAGTAAACTCTTGTTTGTTTGTTTTCCCTAAATCATGCTCACTGAACTTAGTTTCACTTGGCACTGTCAGTAGCTCCATGCCCCCCTAGGGGATGCCGCCCCCCAGTTTTGCTCTGGTCTAACCTAACACAAACAAGCGCACGCACGCACTAACCCCGGGCTGCTATAAAAGACAGACTCATCCAGGCTGGTGGAGTCATGACGGAGAGCGCCGGGTCTCTGGAGCGCCTGAGGTGAGTACACGGCACGCGTAAAGACGCACAGGAGCTTGGAGAGTTTTTCACAGTTCAGAAAGCTCAGTCACTTTTTTTTCTCAGTTTTTTTCTAACTGACAGCGGTAACGAACGCGTTGCATGCATGGCTCATTCATTGTTTTGTCTTTTTTCTTCGGGACAATAATCAGCTTTCGCGCTGGAGTTTGGAGCTGAGTGTCATGTTATTACACAGCGGTCGTGACCACAGTGACTCACAAAAAGAAAAGACTGTTGCTTTTGTTCATTTGATGGTTCAATCACGTCTATTTTCCTGTTGATGCCATTCATTTCTGTGGAGACGTCAGGTGTCTATTTGGAGATTTTTTGTCATATTTGACCAGAGTTGAGCACAAACAGCCATGATGAGTCAAGGTTTGAATTTCTCAGGGTTTTTAATTGCTGCGTTTTCAATGGAAGACTATTGACAACCACACTTCTGGGTGGGTTATATAATAACCCACATGTAGAGCTGCAACAATTAGACTAGTTATTATTGGTTTCAGTCGATTTTCAAGGAAAAACATTTTCTGGTATCAGCTTCTTAAATGTGAGGATTTGCTGCTTTTGTCATTTAGGACAATAAATGAAGAGTCTTTGGGTTTGGGGCTGTTGGTTGGACAAATGAGGCAATTTGAAGACGTCAGATTGGGCTCTGGGAAATCTTGATGAGAATTTTTCAGTGTTTTAACAGTTTGCCAATTAAAGCGATAGTTCACCCAAAAATGAAAATTCATTCATATCTACTCACCCTCATGCCGAATGAAGGGCGGGTTTAGGTTTCTAGTCCAAAAAACACTGCTGGAGTTTCAAAAGTCAAGTCAAGTCAAATTTTAGAAGGAAAACAGTGTTTCAGAATCTCCCAAACAGTGGAAGTGAATGGTGACCAGTTTTAAAATGAAAAAATGAAAAAACTAATAAACGAACATAAAATGCCATACTTCTTGTCTTTTGTAATCCAAGTCTCCTAAAGCCTCGACGTGCCATTCACTTGCACACACCTACTGTCACACGCATGTGAATGTGGCTCCAAGCTTCTACAGTGAAGATTCAGGCTAAAAATGTGGTGTAAATGACATCAAGTTAACTTGGCATGTTGGGGCTTTAGGAGACTTGGATTACACCAGAAAAGTTACATTATTAATTACATATGCTTGAAAACTGGTCACCATTCACTTCCATTGTTTGGGAGATTCTGCAACACCGTTTTCCTGTTAAACTCCAGCAGTGTTTTGTGGACTAAAAAACTAAACCCGACCTCAAGTCGGCATGAGGGTGAGAAGATAATTATTGAGTTTTCATTTTTGGGTGAACTATCCCTTTAAACGATTAATCATGACTGAATCGATAATGAAAACAAACATTAGCTGTTGCCCTACCAACATGATTAATAGGATACTTATTGACTTTAAAGTGATGACCTCATCTGACATGTAGTGACCTCATAATGACGCTGCAGGTTAACTGAACACCTGTACTATTGTTACTGCTGCTGCTGCTATTTCTACTCTTGCTATACTTCTTCTGCTATCAGTACTCCAAATGCTACCATGACAAGTATTAGTAGTATTATAATGAAACTATCTATTTGTTTTGTTTTATATGAAGTATATTTATTGATTTCTAAATATATTTAGATAATAAACATGGGACAAATATGAACAAACTCAAGGGCAAATGCAAAGAAAAGTTAGGGAGTAAACAAAACAGCAGCACTGTGTTTGTGCTCCCATGCATGCACTACAGAAGTGACAAGGGGCCCACAAAGGTATTGTATGAAATTCTTGGACTTGTGATGGTCTGACATTGTTCCCAGTTCAATCAAAGGACAAAGAAACCACTATAATCTACATGTAAACCAGTCTGAGGCTTCTGATAAAAAAAACAGGCCGACACGAGCATACGTGTTACATGTATAAGCTGGGTCGGGAGGGTTACTTTCAAAACGTACTCTGATACAGTTACTAATTACCTATTTAAAAATGAAATGATTTAATAAGTCAAAAACAGCGTAAATTAAAAGTTTCATTAAGACACGGGAATTCTTCTTAGTCTGGTTTGGTGAGCTGTGGTGTCCAGGTGGAAACAGGGGATGTGGTTATACAAAGATTTAGTGTTATACTGTACAGAGCCTGAAACAGGTTGTGATAATGAAAAGGGGAAAAAAATACCGGAGAATTGTGATCCTGAAAGAGAAACAGGGAGGGGGCAGTGGAAATTGGTTTTGGTAAGTATGGTAACAAGACAAAAATGATGTAACAAGATGAAAACAATGTAACAAGATGTAACAAGACAAAAAAGACATAACAAGGAAGACAAAACGATGTAAAAAAGGTAACAGAACGAAACAGACAGTGAGGGAGATTCAGCCGTGGAGAAAAGGTGAGGTTCATTAAGCTCTGCACAGAAAGAGTCAGTAGAAGAAGGCAACTTTTAACTTTTATATTTTGAGTACATTTCAGAGATTGTATTGGATAGTAGGCAGACATCTCTATGGCTAATATTTCCAAAACTTGGCCACTGACAAAACTAAACTAAACTAAATGGATAAATAGCACTACAGGTAAAAATCTGTATTTTTGATTTTGTATGTTCCTTTTACTTCTGAATTTGGTTTTTTCTCTGTTTAGGGGTTAAAACTCCTCTCATACATTTTTTTCATTTCTTGTTGATTGTTGTCCTTCCCGTCATCCCCTCCAGAAGGTGTTGCTTCCCCTGCCGTCCACCACACTGTCAGTTCTGGCCACCATCTTGCTTCACCCGAGAAGAAGCCATGACAGCCTTCAAAGGGATCTGGACTCAGGAATTCTGGCGCTGCGTGGGGGCCGAGTTCTTCGCCATGCTGCTCTTCGTCCTGCTCAGCCTCGGCTCCACCATCAACTGGGGGGCCGTTGAGGAGGATCCCCACCCCCCTGACCTGGTGCTCATCTCCCTCTGCTTCGGCCTCAGTATTGCCACCATGGTGCAGTGCTTCGGCCACATCAGCGGCGCTCACATCAACCCGGCGGTCACCGCGGCCATGGTGGTGACCAGGAAGCTCAGTCTGGCTAAAGCCGTCTTCTACCTGCTGGCCCAGTGTGTTGGAGCCATAGTGGGGGCCGCCATTCTGTTCGGGGTTACCCCAGCCTCTGTTAAAGGGGGGCTGGGGGTCACCATGGTTAGTTTGGACCCATTTAGACTTAGTTGACTTATTAGTTTCAGTTTTTATTTGTATTATTGTTATAATTATTATTATTATCATGATTTTTTTAAAAATTTATTTTCAGTTTGCAGTTGCAGTTTGGTTTGGTTTGTCTGTGCCATTCCAAAGTTGATGTGGCTATTGACGCTCACGGTGCAAATAGCACTGGTGGCTACTGACACCTTGGTGTTTTTCTCTGCACTGCAGGTGTAAATAGTCACCTTGGCTATTTAACCTTGGGTACAAATAGCATTGTTGTCTATGGACACCTGGATGTTGTCTCTACCACACTAGACTACATACACCCAGGTCTAAATAGTCACATTGTCTATTTACTCCCCCGGTACAGATAGCATTGTTGGATACAGACACCTGGGTGTTGTCTCTGTGATGCAAAGCTATATACACTTGGGTGTAAATAGGTGCAAACAGCGCTGTTGGCTACTTGGTGTTGGTTCTGCCATGCTAGGCTATACACACCCAGGTGTAAATAGTCACATTGGCTATTTACACCTCAGGTGCAATTAGCATTGTTGGCTACTGATGCTTTGGTGTTTTTCTCTGCCATGTGGGTGTAAATAGATACATTAGCTATTTATACCCCTGGTGAAAATAACATTGTTGGCTACTGACACCTTAGTGTTTGTTTACACCCTGGGTACAAATAGGATTGTAGGCTACAGACGCCTGGCTGTTGTCTCTGCCATGCTTGGCTATATACACCCAGGTATAAATTGTCGCACTGGCTATTTACACCCTGGGTGTAAATAGTATTGTTGGCTACAGACACCTGGAAAAATCCTGACAACCTGACTGTTAGCATCCCTATATTGCCATGTATTCTGCATGTATTATATCCTGATACAGATGCCATTTTTAATACAGGTTATTAAAGGTGTATTCATATCTGATGATGTATTTCTAAGTTGGTGTTGTGTTTCTACCACAGGTAAACACCGGCCTCTCTGTGGGAAGCGCCCTGGTTGTAGAACTCTTCATCACCTTTCAGCTGGTCTTCACTGTGTTCGCTACCTGTGACCACAAACGCAGCGACCTGAAGGGTTCATCAGCTTTGGCTATTGGCCTGTCTGTGTGTGTGGGTCACCTGTTTGCTGTAAGTGCCCAACACCTGTCCAGCTGCTACAAACATGCACATAACAAATATTCAATAACTATAAAGACAAAAGGGAGTTTCAGAATCAAATCCATCAAATCCATTCATCGCTGACACATATGGCTCAAAACACTGCACTCAAACATTTCTTCTGAAATACCAGAAGAACAGAAAGACCTGTACAATATCAATCTAGTACAACAGTCAGGGTTGGGAGGGTTACTTTGAAAATGTATCCTGATAGTTATTAACTATCTGTTAAATAATGTAGTCAGTATCACAATATTAAAGTAATGTAATTCAATTAGATTCCTTTATTTTTGGATTACCTCAATATAAAATATGGGCAAATTGTTCTTTAATAACTTCTTAAAATTGTGTGTCCTTTATTATGAAGTGTTACCCTTGTTGTAGCAGTTGACTATTTATTGACCGTCTCAGTGTCTGGTGTCAGATCATGAGGTCTCTATAATGTTTTCTGTGATTGTTCACTCAGATCCCCTACACTGGAGCCAGTATGAATCCTGCCCGATCCTTCGGTCCAGCCATGATCACATGGAACTGGAACAACCACTGGGTAACTACGCCTCTATTATACTTCAGTATCAATCAGAGGATATTAATACATACATACATATATGGGAGTTTCTTCAATTACGGGCACTTTTAAGTCCTGGCTGTGAAATTTTGGATTTATGTTAAAAATTTCTCATATGATGCTTGATAAATATATATACAGTGTTGATAACTTTTGTTCATGTCGCACAACTGTTGTCTCATTGTTCAGATATGTGAAATGAGTTAATAAAATTAAATCCAAACAAATCTACTTCCTGTGGAAACAGCAAGTGAGCACATGGGTGACATGCTGGACCACCCACACCAGATGACCCTTAAAGGATAACTTTGGTATTTTTCAACCTGGGCCCTGTTTCCCCATGTGTATGTGTGTGTATGATTGATAGGTACAACGTATTGAGGGAGGCGGATGCAGCCGGCAGCTGTGAAACGAGTTATAACGGTGGTTATGAGGGCAAATGCGTCCAGTAAAAGTTTGTGCATTAAAAGAGACAGCGAAAACGGTCGGAGGAGCATAAATTAAAAAAACAAACAAAAAACGGACGCGGAGGTCGCCGTCTTTCTGCTGGACAGGTGAGCAACATTATCTTTGCGGTGCTTCACATAACAGTAACAGCTGTCAGGCATTCATCATATTGTCTAATCTGCCAAAATGTACTGTTGTTGTGATGTTATCTATTTATAATAGTAGTCGAGTTGTGGGTACAGTTGTCTGACGGGTCATCTAACCTTAGCTTCACAGCTTAGCAGTGTGCTAACTCACAACTTGGCTATTTCAGCTGCTTTACTGCTGCTTTAGTTTCTACGGCCGTTTCCATGACAATGCACGTCCATGAACTTTGGGGGTAGAGCCCGGGGTGGAGTATGAAGGGAGGGGTGGGTCTGTATTCGTTTACACTTCAAATATCAACAACTTCTCTACTCGTTTTCTCCCACATCGCTAACTACACCTTTAATACTGAACCAATTTTAAAACGAGTTGTACCTATCAATCATACACACACACATACACAAGGGGAAATAGGGCCCAGGTTGAAAAATACCGAAGTTATTCTTTAAGACCAAAACAAAAAAAACAAAAAAAAAGCAGGAAAAGATAATCTTTTCTTCTGTTGTGTCCTCACCAAACATCTTATTAATTGTATATTTTGAGCTACATTTTAAAAATAACTTAATATGACGGTTGAATTCAAGGATATGAAGGAGTCAAAGCTAACACAACAGACCTTGCTGGCTGCCATTAATCTGCAAAATTATCAAAAATGTCATTTCCACAACAGTTTTAGGTGTTGCAGTAAAGACTTTATTTTGCTGTAGAGACAATTTCAAGAGACAAATGGTAACTTCAGTATTTTTCAGAAGTTCACAGAAGTTAGTTTTTACTCATTTTGGTGAGTCAAAAATGCTTGTAGTTGAAGAAACACATATAACTGGGAGTGTTGATTATAGCAAGTAGGTCACTAGTAAATAGTCACTGAATGTCATTTATTCTCCAATATCAACTTTTTGTTGGTCTTAGTTATCGTTCTCATTGGTTAAACAGCCCTCAGATTTTAAGTTTTTTCCCCGTGACAAAGCTAAAAATCAGAGTTCTTTTTGAGAGTCTGTGAACTGACTCGCCTCTCCTCAGCACCTCTGCCGTCCTGACGTCTCATTAGTATTGTGCGTCTTTGTGTGCTCTCTCAGCTTTGATGTCAGCTCTTGTTTGGATTTTGATCTCGCAGATTGTTGTAGTCTCATCTCCTTCGAGAAGCTTTGATATTCTTTCTGCTTCTTCCATCATTTCCGCACAGCGCTGTGCAGTTTCACGCAGGCTTCAAAGTTACCTCGGCGGACATTTTCTCTGTCTCTTTCGTTTCCCGCACCCCCCTCAGCGGTGTCGTACCTGCTCCTGCTGTTCTGGCTGAGGTTGATTGGTTTTAGTTAGTGGGACTCTGGTTTTATGACTGTGTGATTTGGATTGACAGAAAGTCCAGTGGCACTGTCTGGAAAGCGTAGGGTATAATATGTAGAGCTGCAATGATTAAATGATTATTAATTGATTACAAAGTTAATCGCCAACTATTTTGATAATCAGTGGAAAAAATGACTGACAGATTAACTGATAATAAAAATAATCATTACAGGAAAGACTTAGATAGATCCAAACATGTGGAGCATACAGACGTACTCAGCGAGTTCTACTGGGAACCCAGGTTTTATCTTGAACCCACCCAAGAGGCTCCACTCAGATCCCATTTTTAGAACAAAGAACCCTTGACGAAAGAGTTCATCAAAGATTTTCAAAAAAAGGTTTCCTTGGATGAAAAGGATTTAGTCTTAAAAAGAACACTTGACAAACACTTCTTCAAAAAAGGGTTCTTCAGAAGCAAATGGTTCTGGGCAGAGCCCTTCTGGAAGAACCCTTTTGGAACCCTAAGAGTGTATAATATCAGTATAGTAAGATGGATGTCGCACTGAGTCCTGCCCAGAAGCTCTCCAAGTAACAGGGGAGAGATTTGTCTGTCACAGATGGTGATGCGCTAAAACTGAAAAGTGTAGGCGGGAAATTCATCGCACAAACACATCAGGGATCACCACACCCAGCCTGTCAACTCGGCTGTCAACTCCAGTTTACTGCCATCAAACTACATTCTTTGGTCTCTTCTCCTTTAGATTTTCTTTCTGTCAGCCTTTTCAGACATATAGCTCTGGAACTGTCACTGGGTCCACCACTTTGGTCCAGACTGAAATACGTTGCACACTTGGACACAGAACGGACTTCCAGGCATGCATACATTTAAAATGATCCCTTTTCACTGTATTTCACTCTGGAAATACAGAAACACAACCACAACAGGCTGCCTGTGTGAGCTTTAGTCTCAATATAACCACAAACTAACCTACTAAAGCATTAAAGTTGCTATTGACAGTAAACAAGTATCAGCTTTTAAATGAACAGAATCAGAAACCACAACAAAAAGAATGCATGAGGTATGGGGGGGGTGTCTAGTGTTTATTAATATGCCTAAGATTATTTTGAGCCACACAAATATCTCAGTGATGATTATTTCTGAGAAATTTTGTACACACACTCATACTTCCTAAAGAATCCCTTTGGTGATCCGATGAAGACGTTAGGAACTAACTTTTTTTTAGACTTGTAGGAGTCATTATTGGATTCATTTTTCACTGCTGACCGTGAGCCTATACTTTAGCCACGCCCCCTTTCATAACTCATAACCATTGTCATTAAGCCTTGGAACAGGCGTCATTGGACTTGGCAGAGTTCCTTTTTTAATTCATGTGATTTATGGTGCAGATACACCAAACTGACGGAACCCATTCATTTTCTATGGAGAGGAGAACATTGGGATGGATGATGGGTATGAGTTGATGGACCGTTCACCGTATCTGAATTATCATGATCACGACTAGACTTCTACTTTATGCAAATATGGCCCGTCCAACACAATATAGCAGACTCACTGAAGTTCGATCCCTATTTCTCGCCTACAGTGTTTTCACAGACATAGTTTAGTGACTGTTTAGCTGAAAAATGATTAAGCTTGTGACCCGGTCGCCATGTTAGAGGATTTAAGCCATAATCAAGCATGTCTTTCGCACCAATTTTGTCTTGTTATGTCTTGTTACGTCAGTAACAACGTAGTTTTATCTAGTTACATCTTTTACATCATTTTCACGTCATTATATCGTCTTGTTGCACCTTTTATGTCATTTTTGTCTCATTACGTCTTTTTACGTTGTTTTCATCTTGTTATGTCTTGTTACAGCGTTTTTATCTTGTGCGCTTTTTATGTCATTTTTGTCTCATTATGTCTTTTTATGTTGTTTTCGTCTTGCATTTAAACTAAAGCAACAAGCCTGTTTTGAAAATGTAAGGAGTAGAAAGTTCAGATAGTTGTGTTAAAATGTAGGGAGTAAAAGATAAAAGTTGTCAGAAAAATAAATACTCAAGTAAAGTACAGATACCTGAAAAATCCAACTCTTCCCAGAGAAAAAGTTTTGCGAGGCACTGGTCTAGACTTTGATATGTGCAGTCTCAGGATGTTCAACGTTCTGTGTTTCCTCTGTGTGTGTGTGTGTGTGTGTGTGTGTGTGTGTGTGTGTGTGTGTGTGTGTGTGTGTGTGTTGTGTGTGTTGTG
>JAJHUR010140510.1:598995-623607 GCA_027495735.1 Lutjanus campechanus | reverse complement strand
CTCAATATAACCACAAACTAACCTACTAAAGCATTAAAGTTGCTATTGACAGTAAACAAGTATCAGCTTTTAAATGAACAGAATCATAAACCACAACAAAAAGAATACATGAGATATGGGGGGGGTGTCTAGTGTTTATTAATATGCCTAAGATTATTTTGAGCCACACAAATATCTCAGTGATGATTATTTCTGAGAAATTTTGTACACACACTCATACTTCCTAAAGAATCCCTTTGGCGATCCGATGAAGACGTCAGGAACTAACTTTTTTTTAGACTTGTAGGAGTCATTGGATTCATTTTTCACTGCTGACCGTGAGCCTATACTTTAGCCACGCCCCCTTTCATAACTCATAACCATTGTCATTAAGCCTTGGAACAGGCGTCATTGGACTTGGCAGAGTTCCTTTTTAATTCATGTGATTTATGGTGCAGATACACCAAATTGACGGAACCCATTCATTTTCTATGGAGAGAGGACCATTGGGATGGATGATGGGTATGAATTGATGGACCGTTCACCGTATCTGAATTATCATGATCACGACTAGACTTCTACTTTATGCAAATATGGCCCGTCCAACACAATATAGCAGACTCACTGAAGTTCGATCCCTATTTCTCGCCTACAGTGTTTTCACAGACATAGTTTAGTGACTGTTTAGCTGAAAAACGATTAAGTTTGTGACCCGGTCGCCATGTTAGAGGATTTAAGTCATAATCAAGCACCACGCAAACGCCGTTTTTGTCTTGTTACATTTTTCTGTCATTTTTGTTTTGTTAAGTCCTGTTACATCTTTTAACTTGCTTTTGTCTTATTACATCTTTTACATCTTGTTCCGTCATTTACGTCTTGTTACGTCTTTTACATTGTTTTCGTCTAGTTATAGCTTTTATGTCATTCTTGTTTAATCTCGTTGCCTTGTTTTCATATTTTTATATCTTTTTACTAGGGCTGTCAAAATTAACGCGTTAACGCGGATTAATCCATCATCATGATTAATCTGATTAAAAATTTTAACGCAATTAACGCATCTGCAGCGCAGAATGACTCAAAGTCCCTGAAACGTCTCTGGCAACGCATTTCGGGCAGTTTGTCCAAGTAGACTTACCGTCGCGGATGCTGCTGCACATGCACAAATGGGTAGTTGATCCGGTAGTGGCATATATTCATAGATATGTATAGTAAAGGCTAGATGCATAAGGCGGAGTCGTGCGACTCCATTAGCCGGCAGCGCGGACGAGACATCTAGCCTTTATTATACATATCTATGTATATATTCCCTTCTTTCTTGAGTCTGTTTGCTCATGCAAAATGAAACGCGATTAATATAGATTAAAAATGAATGATATTTAATCGTGATTAATCGAAATTAATCCACAGTAACCCTGTGATTAATCTGATTAAAAATTTTTATCGTCTGACAGCACTACTTTTTACTTATTTTACGTCATTCTCATCTTATGTATTGTTATGCTGCTTTCATCTAGTCTTTTACTTAATTTTCATCTCGTTATGTATTGTTACGTTGTTTTTCTCTGATATTGTTTTCATCTTTTGTCTTTCACACCATTTTTGTCTTGTTATGTCTTGTTACGTCATTTTTGTCTTGTTGCGTCTTTGACAACGTAGTTTTATCTAGTTACATCTTTTACATCATTTTCACGTCATTATATCGTCTTGTTGCACCTTTTATGTCATTTTTGTCTCATTACGTCTTTTTACGTTGTTTTCATCTTGTTATGTTTTGTTACAGTGTTTTTATCTTGTGCGCTTTTTATGTCAGTTTTTTTCTCATTACGTCTTTTTATGTTGTTTTCGTCTTGCATTTCAACTAAAGCAACAAGCCTGTTTTGAAAATGTAAGGAGTAGAAAGTTCAGATATATGTGTTAAAATGTAGGGAGTAAAAGTTAAAAGTTGTCAGAAAAATAAATACTCAAGTAAAGTACAGATACCTGAAAAATCCAACTCTTCCCAGAGAAAAAGTTTTGTGAGGCACCGGTCTAGACTTTGATATGTGCAGTCTCAGGATGTTCAACGTTCTGTGTTTCCTCTGTGTGTGTGTGTGTGTGTGTGTGTGTAGGTGTACTGGGTGGGTCCAACCCTCGGTGGGGTTCTTGCTGCAGCCCTGTATGAATACCTGTTCTGTCCGGACCCGGAGCTGAGGAAACGTTACTCTGACGCCTTCATCAAGACGCCGTTCAGCGCAACCAAACACCGGCAGAACTCGGTCACGGCCCAGGAGCCTCTGTTCACCGTCATGGATGTGGAGAGAGCAGAGAGGAAGGAGAGAGAGAGGGAGGCTCCGGGGGAGGTGCTGTCCTCCGTATGACTAGAGAGGAAACGCAGCGCTGATGTCCAGACTGCTGATACACAGGCCACTCTGAAGGAGACTGGTCTCCTGTAGACCTCAAACACTTAAAAACTACAGAAGGAGGAAGGAAAAGAAATGCAAACTTCTTAAATATGTAAAAAGACTATAAGGGGAATATTTGCTAAGGTTGGGCCCTTCTTTCAGAGCCAAATAGTCTGATTGTGTTTGTCCGTATGAACTTATTGCCAGTAAAATGGAAGAAATAGAAAAGTGCTAAATTGCTAAAAAACTGTGTTTGTTCTGATGAAATATGTATTTTGGGGGTGTTCCTATTTAGAGGACGGAAAGTAACTAGCTTAAAGTAACTAATTACTTTTACTCCCTACATTTGTACACAAATAGCTGTACTTCCAACTCTTTACATGTTTAAAACAGACTTCATACTTAAGTTTTAGTGCCTTTTTTTTTTTTGCATTATTGCTTACTGTCTTCCCAACATCAGGACTGATTTCAGCCTTAATGGATGGGACAATAACACATCACATATGACAGACGCAACAAGACGTAAAACGTTGTAACAAGACAAAAATGACTTTAACAATTTGTTTCGCCATTTTCGTCTTGTTACGTTTTTAAAGACAAAACAAGACGAAAATGACATAAAAGACGTAAAAGGATGAAAATAACATAAAACATGTAATGAGATGAAAATGACAAGGTATAAAAAAATGAAAACAACATAAAAGACAACATTAAAACAATGTTTAAGACCAAACCAGACAAGATCACTTAAAAGTCATAACAAGTCAAAAATGATGTATATAACAAGACATAACAAGATGAAAAGGACGTTGAAGACGTGACACGATGATAATGATTTAAAAGACGTAACAAAACAAACACATCATGATAGATATGACAAGACAAAAATCACATAAAAGACAAGTGAAGGAGACTCGACTGCAGAGAAAAGCAGAGGTTCAGTTAGCTTTGCACAGAAAGCTGGTAGAAATGTTTTTCAGAGGGCAACTTTTTACTTTTATACTTTGAGTACATTTCAGACCCTTTTTCACTTTTACTGCAGTAGAAGTTGAATCAGTACTTCTACTTTTACCAGTCTTTTTTTTTTTTATTGTAAGTGGATAAAAAACTGATTTAAAGCAGAATTATACACATTTTGTCATAAGGACTAAATGTGGGATGACAACATAAGAAATACATGTATGTATATCAAATATTAAAAAATGTTTTTTGACTACACTGTGCAATATATCCATATTTTCAACATAAAAATGTATCTCACATCTGTGATTTTGATTATTCATGTATTGTAAGAATTATTAAATTGCTGTGTTTGTACATTATTTAATTTCTATGTACAATGAGTACAATATGAATCACAACTATGTAAGCTGGTGTCTAAAATGATTCCTGCCTACCATCTTTACAGCCTGGCCCTCAGTAGATCTCTTTCGTGGAAGATGAATCGCTTCCGTGGACGCTTCTCACTGTTGTCACACCTAAAACCACGCCCGTAGCTGCCAGTAGTCCCTCATAGGATGCTAACTGACTGCACCACTTTTAGTGCAGATATGGAAAGATGGATTCCCTCATGATTTCATGAACCTCGCGAATCCAGCTGCATCGCAAGGTAACCTGGGTTTAACCTACTATTTCATACGCTGTGAAAAAGGTCTATCGTAATTGGCTGACACAATGGTTGCTCACTCCTACTGCTGACAACAAGTTACTTGGTTTCATCAAGGTGTTTAAGAGCAAAGCTCTCAAATGTTAATAGATTGTTGAAGTGATTAATAGAGGAACTCTTTATCATTACCCTTGAACATTCAACCCACCAAATGCTGCGTAACCTGCATACTTAAGAAGACAACAGTTGCTGTCATAGATCTCATTTCATTTACACACATTAAAAAAAAGTGCAGGAGATAAAACACAACCTTGGGTTATTCAAAATGATTTCATCAGACAGGGAGCCTTGTACAGAGATTCTATGGAGGCGGTCAGATTAAAGGTCTTTGATCCACACTGCGGGTTTAACAAGTCGACTTGATGAAAAGTCAGTCCTGATCATATTAAAAGCTAAACTAAAATCAATAAATGAAGTTCTAATGTGAGCCTCGGGATGTTGGACGTGTTTGGTGTTAAGATATTACGGTATACCAGGGTATTTAAAAATCTCTAAGGCCTGATTTTACATACCTACTTTCTATTAAACTGATAGGGAGATTGCGCTCCCTTTAATGCACCATTGAGACAAAAAGAGAGCTGAACCAGAAGGCAAAGCTCACGATCTACTGGTCGATCTTCATTCCTGTTCTCACCTATGGTCATGAAGGGTGGGTCATGACTGAAAGAACGAGATCGTGGACACAAGTGGCTGAAATGTTTTGGTTTTTTTTTAGAAGGCTGGCTGGCATCTCCATTAGGGTGTGAAGCTCAGTCATCCATGAGGGAGTAGAGCCGCTGCTCCTTTACGGGGAAAGGAGCCAGTCAAGGTGGTTCGGGCAGCTCATAAGGATGTCACCTGGCTGCCTCCCTAGAGAGGTGTTCCAGGCATGTCAGGCTGGGAGGAGGCCACAGGCTGGACCGAGGACTAGGTACAAGCTGGCCTGAGAATACTTCGGGATCCCCCACTCAGAGCTGGTTAATGTGAGTGGGGAAAGGGATGTCTGGGGTCCCTTGCTGGAACTACCTGTGCAAACTTCTCTGCAACTTCAGAAAAGCGGTTGAAGATGGATGGATGACAGGGAGATGCTGTATTGCAGTTATGTATTGTTGTGAACAGCACATGCCACCAGATGTCAGTCTCTGCCAGGGTCGGGTGGTGTCTACACAGTCGGCTCAAGACTGTCACTGACGCCAGCTCACCGCTTCCCACTGTTGCTCCCATCTGGCTCCCATCACCAGCAAAGCTAGCAGCTAGCATCCCTGCCAGGGAAGCGTCCAAAATACATCTCCTCGCCGTTTTAAAAGGTTCTACATCTCTACACCACATCTGTAACTGTTGTTCAGCTGTGTTCAGCCTCTGAAGCTTCAAACAAACTAGCCTGTTAGTTATATTGAGGAAGGTAAGCTAAGAAAACAATAGCGTAAAAAATAATTTTCTCTGACACAAAAACTGAACTTCACCAACGACTCTGGCCTCATGGCAATTCTGAGGGGACACACTACCTCAACTACAGCCAGCTTTTGGATCCCGTTACATTGGGAGAGGGCTCAGTGTTTTGTTTTGTCTTTTTTGACACAAATACTGCCATATACCACACACACTAGCCAAGCCAAACATATTTCTCTGCAGAGGTGGGAAGTGACTAAGTACAAATATTAGATTTTTCAGGTATCTGTACTTTACTTGAGTATTTATTTTTTATTGACAACTTTTACTTCTTACATTTTAACACAAATATCTGTACTTTCTACTTAGATTTTCAAGACAGGCTTGGTACTCTAAATATAATACAACAGAAGGGAATTATCTATTATTTTGTATCGTGTTTTTTTTTGTTTGTTTGTTTGTTTTGCTGACAAAAAAGAAAACAACAACAAAACAACTGAAAGGCATAACAAGACTTAAATGACATAACAATACATAGCAAGACAGAAATTACGTAAAAGATGCAACAAGACGAATATGAAGTAACAAGATGAGAGTGACATGAAAGACATAGCAAGACAAAACTATGTAACTAGCTGAAAACAACGTAACAATAAATCAGATGAAAATGACGTCACAAGACGTAACAATACAAAAACTATGTACAAGATGTAACAATGTGTAAAAAGTCGTAAGAAAAATAAAACAAGACAAAAGATGTAACATACATGACAAGATGAAAATGACGTAAAAAAAGGTAACAGATGAAACAGAGAGACATGGCCATGGAGACAAAGCGAGACTCAGTTAGCACTGCACAGAAACAGCCACTTGAAATGTCCTTCAGAGGACGACTTTTTACTTTTATACTTTGAGTTCATTTCAGAGCCTGTAATTTTTCACTTTCACTTGAGTGAAGAAGTTGAATCAGCACTTCTACTTTTTAAAAACAAGTATCTGTACTTCTGCTTGAGTACAACAGTGTACTCACCACCTCTGCCTCTCTGTGCTTTATAGCCATACTGGAAGTTGTCTAGCTGCCACCGGAAAGATGTTAGTCGCATGCATTTGCATAAGATGCTGGTAAGAGCAACAGATCTGAAATCACTGGTTGAGGAGGAGCGACTCCTTTCAAACACAGAAACGATTGTGGAACTCTTCCATGAGAGTGGCACAACATGTTCATCCAGCTGGAATAATCTCATAAAACACCTTTTAGTTGACAAGCGCACCCTGCAGTGGCCATCTGGGCCCGGAGCTTTTTGTGGTCTTATCTCTGCAGGACCGCCTGCTACATGCCCTCCGGTAAGTGTGACAGGATCCCAAACTGGGCTACATATTGATCGTCAAGTATGTTTCCATGAGCGTCTTTGTCAAACCTCCTGAAGAGCTGGTTTAGCTCACTGGCCAAGGAGACAGTATCAGTGGGTAGCAGTGTTGTTTCCTAACCTCTCTGCTCATTATCGTGTTGAGACTCCTCCATGCTTTCTTTACATCATCACTGATTAACTGTTTCTCTTCTGTTGTGTCTACGATGTTCAGTTCTGCTCTTTTTTCTTCAAATAATACCCCATCAACAACATGTTGTTATTAAGGTAGGCCTATACCCAGGTAGTTACTAATTATCTGTTTTTTGTCACTTGAAAAATAGGTCCAAATATGTGGAACGCTTTCAAGTCTTTCCTGTAACAATTATTTTAAATTCATCTGTCGGTCATTTTCTCATTTAATCAATTAGTTATTTTCTCCATAAAATGTCAGAAAATGGTGAAAAATATCAATCAGAGTTTCCCAAAATCCAAGATGACGTCCTCAAATGTCTTGTTTTGTCCACAACTCAAAGATATTCAGTTTACTGTCAGAGAGGAGTAAAGAAACCAGAAAATATTCACAATTAAGAAGCTGAAATCAGATCATTTTATTTCATTTATTTATTTTTATTTAAAAAATGACTAAAAAATAATTAATCAACTATCAAAATAGGCCAGTGGTCAAAAATAGTTCAATTTTGCACCAAATAGGTGTAATAAATGGTATCAACTCAGAAAATGCTGCAACAACTTATGAGACATGAAAGAGAATCATGGGAATAACCATCATAAACTTCCATCATAATGTACTCTTTTAAACTCTTTTAAACTCTAATCTCTCAAAATGTGAACAAGCATCTAAAGAAAACACAAAGTATTTTAGATGTACGACCAGAAAAACTTGACACTAAGCTCCTAGCTTTCAGATTATGTAAAAGGACACAATAAATAATAAACGAATATCTGAAAGAATGAGTTGACATTTTGTCTTATGAATCTTTTACAAAGACCAAACACAAATGACACTAAATGAATTCATTAATGAGCTGAGCAAATATGAATAATAACATTTACTAAACACTGTTTAATAAAGTCAGACAGCGCTTCATGATCAAACTGAATAAAAGAATGAACACAACCACAAAGGTAACAGCAAAAGCAGTAAGATCATATTTGAAATGAAATCAATTTGAAAAATTTGTCATAAACTTGCTGAGATTCAACCACATCAAAAGCAGATCTCAGGTCAGTTAAGTGTATGTGCTTCTGTCAACCAGCAGATGTCACTAACAGCCTAAATAAGCAGAAAACAAGCAGTCTCTCTGCTTCAGTGTGTGTGTGTCTCTGTGTGTGAGACTGCAGCACGGTCCCACACTCAAGGGCCATTTATTAAAATTCAATTCCTAATCGCTCCATTTAAATTAATTGGAGATAATGAATGAAACAGTCTCATTAAAGCAGCACGGCACTCAGCAGTGTTGAGTCACTTTCACACACGCAGTAAATCAGCGGGCAGTGTTATCAATCACTGCTGCTCAGGCCTCACAACCTTGTATCTGTTTGGTTTGTCTTTTTTCTCATCTGTCTTTGTCACACAACAAAACATGATATAAAAATAGCTCGGCTGTTGCTAACATTTCTTTCACTTCAGTGCATAAAAAGCATTTTCACTCTGGAGATATAAAGGGATCATTCTAAGGTAATGAAAACACAATGAAAACATACTTATGATTATTATATTCCATTTCTGCCATATTCTGCCAATAAATCCCCCTAAATCTTACACACTGGACCTTTAAAGGAAGAATCTGAATAAATGAGTAGAGAAACATAATGAATGCAGCTGCTGAATAATTTGAATGATGGTTAAAAATATGCAGTATCCTGGTCCACACATTGTGTACTCAAGCAGAAGTTATGTCTTCTAGGGGTTTTTTGTCTTACAATATCTTAATGTATACAATGTCTTGTGTGTTTTACATTGTTTTTGCCTTGATAAATCTTTTATGTCTTGTTTTCATCCTGTTAGTCTGTCATACATGATATGCACTGATGGATACATCAAATTGTCTTTTCCACGTCCATTCAGGTTGAAATCAGTCCCGATGTTGGGAAGGCGGCGCACAATCATGCAACAAAAAATAAAAGTAACAAGTCTGTTTGGAAAATGTCAGGAGTAGAAAGTACAGATATTTGGGTTAAAATGTGGGGAGTAAAAGTAAAAAAGTTGCCAGAAAAATGAATACTCAAGCAAAGTACTGATACAGAAAAATCTACTTAAAGTGATTGTTACGTGCCACGATGTGTTTGTGTGCTTGCTCTCCTCTGCCCAGGTACTGCACCTTCCCCCCTCTGTGTGGATGCAGTGATTGGCAGCAGCTGCAGCCACTCTGCAATCAGGGCCTGGGTGATATAAGCTGGGAGAGTGCAGCATTTCAGGGCCAGTGGGCCATTCGGCAGCCGCAAGGCTGCATTTCGGGGCCTGTGGGCCATTCGGCAGATTGCGGTCTGCATTTGTTGTCTGTCTTCTGTGTCTGTGTTTTGCTGGCTACTCCAGCTAGCAAGGCACTTGTTGTCTTTTGTGTGAATTGTTTATTTGATTTAGTGGATTAAGTTAACCTTTTTGCCATATTTAATTTGGTGTTAATTTAATATTACACATTATTTGTTAAATAAAAGAACCTTGTTTACACTTTTGCCTCAGTTCTCCTTCCTTCCTTTTTCACCCGGGTAAATTTATTTATTGTTACACCCCTCATCCCCTAGCACCAACTTGGGGTTCGTAACAGTGATATTCCACTTTGCAGGATTAATCCACGTATTATATACTCACCACCCTGTGGATGTGATGGTAGATGAAAATCTTCAATTTCCAAAACAGTCCTGGAGTTTTAGGAGGAACAGGATAGCAGCCTCATCCAGTACAATGGCAGTGAATGGTGACCATCGATAAAACGTTAAAAATAGCACACTAAACAAGCACAAAAATTCTCCATCCTGCTCGTGTGGTGTCATCCAAGTGTCCGCTAGCCGCGACATCGAAAATTAGCCGCAAAAGATGCAATTTACCCCATGTTTTTAGCCGAAATATCAGCCTTAGTCTCTCAACCCTGAGGCACGTTCACGTGAGCGAGTATGCGCGCCTGAGGCGGTTACGTGAGAACAAAGTTTATATCAGTGGACGTTTAGCTCAGTTGGTAAAGTACAGCTACACTGGCCCTGGCAGAGATAGTTAAAATGTTCTTTTAGAAATTTGTAACTGACCCCAAACGTGACCTGGTCACATTACCAGTTTGGCAACAACCATTAGCTTTAAGTGAGATGTGTCATGTATGTGTACATGATTCAGGGACATACTTTTTTCAAAAATATGCATGTTTGTCTTTATTTCTGGCTTCAACATGATAATTAAAATCCTCACACTTGTTTTAAGGCCCCTTTTGATGGAGTTACATTCCAACATATGGACTTTCAAAGACTGCGTAAAGCTCTGTGGCCTGTACTAACTTATGCTGTGTTCCAGACGACGCTGAAGGTCAGAATTTCTGGGTTGAAATTTCCAGGTGCAAGTAAACAAAAACCATGGGTGACTCTAAAAAAATTGCTGAGTTTCATTGGCAAGTGTACACAGTTGACCCCTCAGTAGCGCACCCTCCCTGCATAAACACAGAGGAGGAAAAACGCTGCACAGGATAACAGACGCCATGATACATTTCATTTTATGGCACTTAATAACATGAGCAACATGTTTTGACATCAATTTACATGCAGAAAATGTTTTACTATATGATTCTTTTAGGCTTCCATGGGTGCTGCCATTGATGTGTGCCTTCAGACAACTGTCAGGATACATGATTTTGTCCCGAGTTCACCAGAAGGAACTCTGAGCGGTGTTCCATTGTACTTTTCCTGTGTTCTAGTGGGACATCATAAATTTTTGAGCTCCAAGTTGTCTGGAATCCAGCACGAGCCCCTGTTTACTTGTTTTCATTTGCCTCAACGTTCGTCTGTTTTTATGTAATCACTGTGGCACTTTTCAACTCTCATTAAGTTACACTGAAACGCAAACAAGCTGATAAAGGCACTGATATTTTGCATCCGTACTCTGTAACTCCAGAAATATGCATCTATAAGCATCTGCTGTATCTGAGCAGAGAGCGAGCCGTCACTTTCTCTTAAATGGATCTATGATACATTATTAATAACCTGACAAACCACTGGGTGGCCTCCAGCAACACATCAAAATCTGTGCTTAGCCAAACACAAAACTGCTGGCTGGAACTGTGTGCGTTTATGTGTGTGTGTCTGTGTGTGTGTCTGTCTGTCTTTGTGTGTATACCTTGTATTACTGACATTGTGGGGACTGAATTAATACAGTCACATTGTGAGGACTCACCTCCCATTTGAGGACAAAAAGCAAGTCCTTTCCCAAGGTAAAGCATTGGAGGAAAAAAAAAGTACACCCATCCAAAACACTGTAAAAAGGTGCAGGATCAAACTGGACACATCATGGCAAAATTAAACTCCCCACACTGTGTGACTGGTCGTCACCAGACACAAAGAAACAAACCTCACATTATATAAACACACAGTGGTCGACACAGGCTGTCTGAGGGACAGGGGCGGAAAAAATAAGGACATCAGCTGTCATGCCATGCAATTTATCAAATTATCTTGGACATTGGGCCACTCTAAAAGACATTTATCATGTTTTATCTCCCATAGAGAGAAAAATGAAAATCACACAGTAAAGTAAAGTAGAGTAAAGTTGACTATTGATATAAAATGTCATCACCTCATCATTTTATTGTATTAAATATTTATATGTAATGTTGTTATAATTAGCGCATAAATTCTTGAGTTCTAGCCGATGATGTGTTAAGTGAGGTCAACATTCATAAAACCCTCACTAAACACGTTTTTGTCCAACTGGTCATTTGTGCCAAGTTTGACGAAAAGGTAATAATTTAATATAATAATTTGTGTCTGTGGTTTTCCCATAAATAAGTTTAATTACCTTGTTAAAATGTTTTCTCTCATTGAAAAAATCTCAAATCTATGAACAAGCAAACACAGGGTTGGGAGGGTGGCTTTAAAAATGTAATCTGATACAGTTACTAATTACCTGTTAAAAAATGTAGCCAGTAATTTAATCCAAGTATCACAGTATTAGCGTAATGTAACTTTATTACTTTCTGTCAATTTTGGATTACCTCAATATAAAATAAGGTGAAACAGTTTAGCCTAATATATTGTTTTTGAATCTGCAGCTAATGATTAATTTCATGACTGACTGATTGGTCAATTATTTTCTCAATTAATTTATTAATCGTTTGGTCCATAAAATGTCAGAAAATGGTGAAAAATGTTGATTAAAGCTCAAGATGTCGTCCTAAAATTTCTTGTTTTGTTCACAATTTAAAAAAGAAGAACAAGAAGCTGAAATCAGAGAATTTTTTCTCAATTAAAAAGTGATTCAAAACGATTAATCAAATGGATGTGGATTAATCTAATAGTAATTTAATAATAGATCAATTGTTGCAGCTGTTGTGTTTTATGTTTGTTGTTAGGTTTATTAGTTTGTCCAACTGTTCCTTCCGATGTTGTGTGCAATTTATTGATTGTAATCCTACTAATAATCTAATAATCTGTAATCTGATTCCGTCTTTTTTTGTCTATAACTGTAATGGAACACAGTTACCATTTTTTTGTATCCAGATTCTGTAATCACTTTACACGTAAACTTAGTTTAATTGAGTCTAATTAATTCATTATTTGTATTTTAATGTCAGGAAATTGAGACCACTTGTGAGGCTTTACTGACAGAGACAGTGATAGTTGCTAGGCAACCGAGATGCATCTCCAATAGCACAAAAAATAACAACAGCAGCAATTTCCGTTCAGTCACTATGTCTGCCTATGGTCAAAATAGGTCAAAATAATCACATTTTCTCTGCCTTTTGTGTGATTTATTTAAACCGTTGTATCTTTTAATTCAACAAGGCTGTTGCACATATGAATCTGAGAACAATCAAAATGACCACCTTGCCCGTTGTAGTGTTAAAATCAGGGGTTAGTTTGTGTTGACTGATTATTGTGAAAGTGTGTCAAACATGTTAGAGTTTGACTGCTAATAACTGCCAGTGCAGTTCATACTTCAGCTTTAACCTCGTCCAACCTCCACCTACACTCCTACACTCTTTATCCGATACACACAAACACACACACACTTCAGTGTACTAACACTCTCTCATATGCCTCATATCACTCCAATAAATCAATTATCACACGCACGCATACACACTCACATATACACACATCCATACACATATATTGTGGAAGAATAGCTTAAATAGCTCGCTGTAAATGAACTCACAAGTGCACAAACACATACGCGCTCTGATCGCCTCAGAGCTTCGTGCAGATCCTCGTCTGTTCCAGCTATTACACCTTGGTGTTAATTTCTTCAGGTTTTTGACAAGCCTCCGAGCTAAAGCTTGTTCTTTGTGTAAGTGCTTTTTCTGAACTTCTCCCTATCTCTGCAGATTAGTCAGGGAGCAAATTACCTGCCTGCACAAAAAAAGCACAGTCCTACACATTTTGCTGTGCTTGGTGTACAGATCTCCTTTTGAAGACAGGCTATGTTATTTCCCCTGGCCCTGCAGCGGTCCTGGCATGCAAATCATCATAAAATTAAATTTAAAAAACTGCACATGTACTCCGGCTGCTCTTATCAGCGTCTGCACAAACTGCATACAAATCAGGCCAGGATCACACACAACAGCAAAGGTCTCCACGTAAAAGGCTGGCTAATTGCTAATTGGGTCGCGAGGTCTGAAGCAGGCTCGGCTAACAAGAATTAAAATGCGGGGGCGCCTTGTGCCTGTGAAGTGTCTCCGACTTCCTGGTGATATGCCCCAGAGCAGAAACACACTGACAAACGCCACTGCCACAGCAGGACTCTGCTCTGAGAGGCTGCTGCTTGTTCAGCTCTGTCTACACAGCTGCTTCACAACATCGCCGAATGCTTCTCACTGACACGTACATGCAGTCATTACACTGATATGGGACGTGTTTATTGTGCAGGGATAAATGCACCATGCGATGCCCAGACTGTGGCTTCTATCCTCAGCTGCATTTACAAACACAAGAATGCAAAACATTTTGATGAGATGATATCAGGGTTGGGAGGTTTACTTTAACAATGTAGCCTAAGTGTGTGTGTATAGTGTGTTTGGGGCTGTAACTAACGAGCATTTTCTCAATTAATCAATTAGTTGTTTGGTCCATGAAATGTCAGACAATGGTGAAAAATGTCAAAGCTCACAGCTCATCATCAAAGCTCAAGATGATGTTTCGAATGTCTTGTTTTGTCCACAACTCAAAAATATTCAGTTTACTTTCAGGGGGGAGTAAAATATTCACATTTAAGAAGCTGAAATCAAAGAATTTTGACCTTTTTTTTTTAATTAAAAAAAAAGAAAGAAAAAAGACTCAAAGCGATTAATCGATTAATTCATCCTGTCTCATTCCTGTCACGTCTGAATAGATTATGAGACAGTGAGCACCTGAGCACGGATGTGTAAAGCGCCCTGACCTTTTCTACTTTTCAGACCTGCAGGCAGTAAAAAAGGTGACATGGTACAAAACTAAAGTAAGGAAGGGGGGGAGGGGATCCTTGGGAATTCCTTTTGCCTTTTGGAGAGTTTTTAGATTAGAATACAAAGAGAAAACAACATCTTGTTACGATAAACAAAGTTTTAGAAAATGGAGAGCACACAATATGCTTTTCTTTCTTTTTTATTTTTTATGTCTCTTCACCTGCTCATGCATTTCACATGCATGTTTGCAGTTATAATACCACAGTACAAGTAAAGATCCTGCACTGAAAATGTATTCGAATCAAAATATACGTAAAGTAACAAAAGTACTCATTATGCAGAGTGCACAATTTCAGAATTATGTGTCATCCATTCTTGAGAATCGGGACAAAAAGAAATTCATACACTAAAATAATACCAACGCTAATTCCAATTTTTATTTGTAAAACTATATATTTTTAAAGATTTATATATATATGTGTGTGTAATTTATAAAATGTTTTGTTCTGCTTTTGGAAAGTGCCTGCCCTTTTCCCAATAGTTTCTAAGGACAACTTCCCAGACGTTTCTGTGTAACAAACCATCTGGTGTTTCAGGTTCATACTCCAACAGTTTTACAACAAACGGCGACTTTCTTGACTTGTAAAATTATCTTTTGACAAACATCGTGTGAAATCTGTGGTGCAGTTCAAACAGGATCAAAAAAGAATTTGTCTCTCACCAGTGACTACAGTTCATATTTTTTCTGAAGTCTGGTCTCATGGAGGTCCATCAGAAGGGGACTGGCACGCTTAAAAAACAGTTTCTGGCTAGTTTCTAGTTTACTTGGAAGGTATGTGGCCCACTAATTATCCGCACTAGTGTTTCTCTCGCTGGCTCAGCTTAACCAAGTTTTAAAACCACGATGGACACGATGGATCAAAAATTCACAAGAGCCATGTTTGACCTTACAGTATGAGGTGTCTTTTCTGCAACAGTTTGACTGATGTCTCTTTTAAAATGGTGGAGTTTTTTTGGGCTGCAGGGGAATTTTTCACTGTAATATCATGAGTCGCCACTGGGAAAAACTGGAAGTAAAGCTGAACTGCGACGACGTATCTTGGTCGTAGACATCCATGATTTCAAGACTAATCAGAAACCAAAATGGTTTATAATACTTACAGAAAGGATTTTTACGAATTTCAGTAACTATGTTGTCTCTTGCCACACTTGATGACAAAGTCAACAGTGGAAATTTAGTGTTGATGTAACAAAGCAATCCACCAGGAATGTGCACTTGCACGCATTTGATTGGACAAGACATAGACTGTGTATATAGAAATGGACAACATGAGAGCTCCTTTAAAGTCAAGAAAAAAGAATCACGATCACCTCTTAGTGGCTGGCTGCAGTACAGGTCATAAATCCTGCCTCCCCAGTGTTAATAGATTGGACTAAAACATCAAAGTACACGTCAAATACATTTTTCCCAAATATAGTTTCTGTCATTTTAGGTATCATGCTGATGTTTGTACAAGTTTGATTTTTTTCTCATATGTTTGATTTTAATATAAAAACAGGGTTTTATGCCATGATTGACAGCAGAGTTCCGCTCGTGATTGAGTCAGCTGGTCATGTTGGCGGGAACACAAATGCGTGGCTCCAAGGCTGGTCACTACTCTGGCTCCAAATGACATCACCAGCACAACATGGCATCACTCATATCCGGGATATTTTGGCTTCAGTTTTGTACAGTGGGAGGAAGTTGGAGCCGCGGCGTCCATCTTTTACTTATGTCAGTGGTCCAAGATATTTAAAGTTGTTGACCTGTTTTACTGGCGCATATAGGGTGTGTTTGATGTACTAAGTAAGGGATAATCAATGCTTAGGGGACTTCAAACCATTTAACACACATCTACAAGTTGATAATCCCG
The DNA here is from genome assembly GCA_027495735.1 of Lutjanus campechanus. NCBI lineage: Eukaryota > Metazoa > Chordata > Actinopteri > Lutjaniformes > Lutjanidae > Lutjanus > Lutjanus campechanus. The sequence continues at coordinate 607,350 of JAJHUR010140510.1, read as the reverse complement.
CTTTTTGAGGATATTCATATAAAAAAGCAGCTGTGGATAAAATATAAAAGATGTCGCTTCTTCTCGACCTCATTAATTAGTCTCTCATCCTCCCTTTTGCCCACTTTGATGAGGGGAAACAGAAATGTCAAGGATGTTGCATAGCTTTTAACCAGATAAAACAGGTTGGAGGTGCATGAAACTTGGCTGAAACAGAGCCAGGGCGAGGGGATTTTTCAAGCAAGCAAAACGTCGCTCAGCCTGCTGGCTGACGCACGGAGCAGGTTAGGACGTCCCCATATAGGAAAACTGAAACAATCAGCTGTTCGCTCGTTCGCATCGCCTCCAGTGAGGATGTGGTGTGAGCTATACACAGCTGTGCGCTTTAATGTTACCATGGTTACAAGTAGGGTAGCAGATAAATCGAATAAAGCTTGAGCTGAACTACACGTGCGTTCAACAATTTTAACGCACGTGTACCTGCTGGACAATTAGAAAAGAGCAGGAAATTATTAGTAACCTGACATGTCAGATGGTTTGTTGCACCAACCAACTATGAAGTCGTCCTCGGAAACTGTTTGGAAAAGGGCAGGCACTTTCAAAGAACACTTGGCAGGTGATTGAACATAGGCTAACTTCAACCAATCAGATCATCACTTCCATGGAACGCTTCTTCCTGTCATCACACATAAAGCCACGCCTGTAGCTGCCAGTAGTCCCTCCCAGGACATTGAATGGCTGCACCAACACAAACAGATGACTTGAAACCTGGCAAGATGGATTCTCACGTGAATCCAGCTGCCTCGCAACGTAAACTTGTCACTGCAGCATTGTGTGAAGTGAGAAATGTAGTGTTGATTAGCTGTAACAGAGTAACTGTTATTTAGCAGTGCAAGTATGCCAGTGTCATCACAGTATCTGAAGCTTCTGGTGAAGGGGGAACCCTAGGCACAATCGTTTATAGACGATGTAAAGAAAGGGACTTTTTCTGAACAGCGTCTCTTTTCAGTTTGTGTTTTGAATCAGTTCTGCCTCATTTCCAAACTGTTTACTATCTCTTCTTCATGTCTTTTATGTAACACAGTGTGATAAAGATGATATGATGATCATCACCACTGTGACTATCAGTAGCAGCAGACATAATAGTTTAATATGAGATAATAAGTTAGTCCAAACAGCAATGAGAGCAGTGCATGGGGTGCAGACTGTATATCAAGGTCATGTTTGCCCAGGGGAGGAACCAGTGCTCTTAGCTGGGAGCAGGCATAGAGCATGATGGGATACTATATTAAGAAGCTGCTAAAATAACTGCTAATATAACCGCACATCAGAAAAGAAGGCTGTCTTAGGCACAAAGGATCAATGTTACATTCCTCTAGACCTAGAGCCCAGATAAAAGACCAAACGCACGCATTTGAACAAAATATGTGTCAGTGTGTTGTACTGCTGTCTTAGTCTGTGAGAGGTCTCTTATGTTCTTAATAATGGTGCATGTACTTCGGCTCTTTTGTTTGATCAATGCTGAAAATGTGTGGATGTATATTTAAATGGGTAAACTATGACATACTATGTCATTTGGAAGGCCAATCAGTGTCAATTTGGGTAAATGTAAAAGTCAAAAAACACAATAACATAAAACCGATTGAGGTTGCAGTGAACCTGAATCTATAATTATGGGTTTTTTTTAAATGGAGTTTGGTGGCTTTGAAGACAGCAATATAATGACTGTTTGTGGTTAAATACAGCAATAAAAAGTCTAGCTTTGAAGGGATCTTTTCCATAATGTTGTCAGACACTTAAAATAATAATATGAGTGGCAAAAAAAAAAGGCAGCGTATTGCTGACATACAAGAAAAAGAAAATTGGATCATTATCTCAGAATCAGTATCTTTTTTAGCACGAAAAGTTTAGATGTATTTCAGGTAACACTTTGCATCAAGGTGGCTGTAATAAGCAATAGCTATATGTAATAAGGCCCTTATAAGACACTTACTATCATTAATACGTGTTAATAAGACTTTATAAGTGTTTCATAAACATGTTTTACTGTTAGATTATAAGACACTTATAAGCACTTCACTGTTTAACAAACTTGTTAACAGTTATAGACTGCTTAACAATGAGTATCTTATAATAGTGTTAGAAACACATTTATTGAGTTTAACTAACTCACCTATTATGTCATTTGATGTGGCTTTATTGAGACGTTTACATACTTAATTGTATATTCACTAATTGTATATTTATTTTGGGGGGTACTGGCTCTGAAGTGTGAACAGTGCTTATTAAGGTTAATTAACCCTTTATTATGCACTTATTAATAGTTAATTATGCAATTTGGGGGCTACCTGATCAAAAGTGTGAATGATGCTTATTGAGATTAATTAATCCTTTATTATGCACCTAATGATGAAAAACTCATCATTTGGCTGTTAATAAGCACATATTAAAGGATTAATAAATCTCAATAAGCACTGTTCACACTGAAGATGGGATAGTTGGATAGTAAATCTTAATAAGGGCATAGTTAACTGCTAATAAATGCATAATAAAAGGCAACAACAAGAGCTTAGTAAAGGTTTAATATCATTATAAGAAACTCAAGGATTTTATTAGCATTCTTAAGCAGTCTATTGACTGTTAAGTTTCTTATAGGTGCTTATAAATATCTTATAATCTAACAATAGACATATTTGCTATGCTATTATTAACACTTATGGAATCTTATTGACACATATTAGTGTTAATAAGAATGTTATAAGGGACTTATAACTTAACTCATGCTTATTAAAGGCACCTTAATGTAAACTGTTACAATTTTTCATGTTATAACAAGATATTTTCATGTTATTATGATATACAAACTTATCAGAAACTTCTCTTGTCATAACAATATACTATTTATTTTAAAGTGAAACAAACATTTTATGTTAGAGCGTGATAACTTATATTCTAAAGTGATCTTATCACATCATAACAAGATAACATACAGACCCTCGGAGGACTTGCAGTTCTGGAGAGTGAGTGACCCGGCATATTCAGAAAAAAATTATTTTCTTTAGCCGTTGTTAAGACGCAAGCTAGCTAGTGTTAGCTAATGTATTTAAGGGAATTGTTTTGCCTCCACCTAAGCTCCACCCACCAATAAATGCCATAGTTTTCACCCACAGAAAAGGGGTCTATTGTTATAACAAGAAACATTTGTTGTTATAACAATATAATGTTATCATGTTATAACATGAAGTGTTTACCATTTAACAATAAGTTCTCGTGTTATGACATTACATTTTTCAAATTATAAAAAAAGATTTCTTGTCATTACGTGATAAGTTTGTATGTTGTAATAATGTGAAACTATTGTGTTATAACCAGGCTTGGGAGAGTTACTTTAAAAATGTATTCTGATACAGTTACTAATTACCTGTTATTACCTGTTAATTTATGTAGTGAGTAACATAATCACAATGTTAAAGTAACGTATCCTGATTACTTTCCATTACTTTTGGATTACCACAGTTTCAAGATTGTTCAAATGGTTTAGCCTGACATGTTTTATATTCATTCTGTTTATTCATTATTTGTCTGGCTGTTCCTTCCTTTGTTATTGCACAAATGCATGTTTAGGTTAACAGCGGTAATAATGCACATTTAAATGTACTTTAACTTTGCTATTAACACTTCACATTCAGACTTAAAGTAAAGTGCCATAAACATTTACCCACACACATCCCATCACCGGCATCACCACCTACAGTTCCAAAACATTTTTCAGTAGCAGTAGTATTGACAGGTAAATTAGCTAACTGGATTTCTATGTAGCTAAGGTTAAATTGTTGTTACAATGTCAAATTTCCACCCAGTGAAATTTAGTTTTCCATGATAATGAACTGATTGTAAAATTAGCTGGTGATACACTTTTCTTTTTCTGGCGTGGCAGCAATACGTTTCCATAAAAAAAACAAGCACTTTTATGGACATAATTTACTTTGATGGGTGCAGTTGCCTTCAAGGATTACATTACAGCCACCGCGGCCTGTTTCACAGCTGCTGGCTGAGGTAATCTACTCAACCACTTCCAAAACCTTTTTCTACCTTTTTGTCCTTCAGACCGTAAAATATCAACAAAACAGGGCCCAGGTTTAAAGACCAGAATTAACCTCAAGGGTATCCAGAAGAAGTAAATTCACTCTTAGTTTAGACCACTGAGAGGAAAGACATAAACACAACCTTCAGAAAGTGTGTGTTTATGTGTGAATTCTTTCAAAAGTGGAGTCGGCTTCAAAGACACACATAATGTATATTTAAGTATAAGCAAAACAGACAAATAACTAAACAGACAATATGACCTATGCTCTGCAGCCATGGACAGATCATGAGACAGTGGGCCCCTGGGCACAGACATGTAAAAGGTCCCATTATCCCTCTTACACAGGAGCAAGACCTGCAGGCTTTGGTTGTTTTGCCGCCTTTTGTAGTCGCTTTACATTTGTTTGTTTAGTTGTTTTGCACCTCTTTGTGGTTAATTAGTATGTCCTTATAGTCATCTTCCTGTATTTGTGGTCATTTTGTGTGTCAATTTTATGTCTTCTTGTGGTCATTTTTTGTCTCTTTGTGGACTTTTCATGTCACAGTGTAGTCTTTTGTATCTGTGGTTATTAATTTATTGTTCTTTTTGATTCTCTTTGATCTTGTTTTACCCCTATCTGTAGTCGCCTTATCCTTTTCTGTGGTTATTATGTGTTTCTTTTTAGTCTTTTTTGCCACTTTGTAGTTTTTTTGTGTCTCTGTGGTTATTTTGTTCTGGTCTTTCTGTTTTTCTTTGTGCTTGTTTTGCCCCTTGCTGGTGTCATTGTGTGCTTCTTTGTCGTCTTTTTTGTCACTTTGTAGGTATTTCTGTCTCTTTGTGGTACTTTCACTCATTTTTAATAGTCATTTTTTAATTTCTTTGTGATCATTTTGTGCCTTTTGTGTCTCTTTGAAGTCAGTTTCTTTGAGTGACATTTTGCAAGTGAAGCCCAGCAGGGCCCCGGGCCCTGTGCCCAGTAATTCATCTGTGCATGCAACACATACATAAACACATAAAAGAGCTATCCACATGTAAATAGGAGAACTATTAAAACAAGCAAAACAAGATGAAACACACACTGTACAAAGATTTCATCACAGCAATGACTGCGTGTCCTCCTCCACCTTTAAATCTCTGTCTTTTTAAAATAATAATAATAATGATACTGCAGTAAGACCAGTTGAGGTGCTAAATACCAAATCTACCTAAACTCTGGCTACTGGATGGATGTACGTCTCTTCCTGACAATCAGACAGATCAAACTGATGTTAAAAGTCCAGATCCTGGTGTGGTGTATGTGTGTTTGTCTCTGATGATGCTGGAGGTCACACACACACACACACACACACACACACACACACACACACACACACACTCTGCAGTCCTCTTCTCCTCCTCCTCACACTCTGTTCTGGTCCAATATGCACTCAGTCCAATACTGCAGCCTGCTGACAGGAGCGCGCTTCCAAATTTACCCTCCCGCTGCGCTCGCGCCTGTACCTTAAAAAAGCGCGTGCACGGCTGAAGGTCACTTAAACACAAAAGGCTTTCAGCGCTGCGGTCCAATATAGCGCATGCGCGCTGCCGGAGGACTGCTTCACAGACCGCAATATGGCGAGAATGCCTGGCAGCGGAGACACGGAGCAGGAGCGGCTGAGCTGCCCGGACAGGAGCCGGGAGGAGGAGGAGGAGACCGAGGAGGAGGAGGATGAAGATGAGATCCAGGAGGTCCAGATCACTGGGGAGGAGGGGGACGAAGAGTCCGACAGAGATGCTGTGGAGCTGGAGTGGGAGTCAGGGAGCACGGTGCTGGACTCCAGCGGCTCCGCGCAGGCGGTCGTTCTGCAGAGTATGGACCGGGGGGAGGAGGAGGGGGAGGCGGACCCCTTCAGCTGCAGCACCCCCGCCGGGCTGGACCCTCACCTGGAGGGGGACCTGCAGCGCTCAGAGCGGAACCGGCTGAGTGAGAACACCCGGCTGGCCACCCGGTACGCAGTCCGGATCTTCAGAGAGTATTTGAGTGAGAAAGCGCAGAGTCCGGACTTTGAAAGTCTGGACAAGGAGGCGCTCTGCTCCGTGCTGCGCTCCTTTTACGCGGAGGCGCGCTCCAAGAGCGGCCAGCTCTACAGCAAGTCCTCCCTCATCAGCATCCGGAGCTCCCTGAACCGGTACCTGAACGAGCCACCCTACTGCCGCACCCTAGACCTCACCAAGGACCCGGAGCTGCGCAGCGCCAACCTGACCCTGGCCGCGGTGATCCGGAGGCTGGAGGAGCAGGGAGCCGGTCCCGTGGTCCAGAAACAAGCCATCACGCGTTCCGACCTGCGGAAACTGTACGAGTCCTCCGTGTTCAACACCGACACCCCGTTCGGACTCCTCAACAAGGTCTGGTTCGAGACCTGCATGTACTTCTGCACGCGGGGCCGTGAGAACCAGCGCGAGCTGGAGGAGGACTCGTTCGGTCTGGCGGTGGATGAAGACGGCCGGAAGTTTGTGTACTTCAAAGCTCTGGGACCCTATCACAAGTCCCGCTCCGCCGCGTGGACCAAGAAGCGTCCGGACGCGGACGAGGACACGCTGCCGCGCATGTATGAGACCGGGACGGACCAGTGTCCGTACAACAGCTTCGTCCGGTACGTGTCCAAACGGAACCCGCTGTGCCGCGCGTTCTTCCAGCGGCCCCGGGACCACTGCTGCGCGAGCGACGTGACGTGGTTCGAGAACAAAGCCATCGGCAAGAACCTGTTGGGCACGAGGATGCAGATGTTGTCGCGCGCTGCAAAACTCTCCAAGACCTACACCAACCACTGCATCGGCGCCGTCTCCATAGCAACGCTCAACAGCATCGTGGGCGCCGCGGGCTCTAGACACACCACGACGCTGTACGTTGCCTCGGAGACCGTGAACGGCCACACGCAGTCCCACCTGCAGCTCGTCATCCCGTACCTGCGCAGGGTGACGGACAGCGCGGACGTGAAGCCGCCGCGGACACCGACAGCAGCACCGACAGTAAACACAGCGGCTGTGACGCTGAGCAGAGCCGCTGAGGAGCACCCGGCGGCTCCGCATGCCAAGAAGCTGTGCGTGCGCCCCGGGACACGCGACGAGTCGCCTGTGGAGCGGAACGAGAGCGAGCCGGTGCCCGCGAGAACCACGGAGACCCAGATCCACCCGCAGCCCGTCATCCGCTCCCCGGTGTCTGTGTCCACACAGGTAACACAGGTCATGTGACCGTTTATCAGTAAACTGTTGCGTGTGTTAACAGCTCGTGCGTAAAATCCGCCGCAGACAGAAAAAAGCCGCTCTGTGTCCATCAGCTGCACCGTGTGAGAACCACACTGCAGATGTGTCCATTCTAGAGTTGCAATGATTAATTGATGAATCGATTATTAAAATAATCAGCAACTATATTGATAATGGCTTGATCATTTTGAGTCTTTTTTTAAAGAAAAAACGTGAAAATTCTCTGATTTCAGCCTCTTAAATGTGAATATTTTCTGGTTTCTTTACTCCTCTCTGACAGTAAACTGAATATTTTTGAGTTGTGGACAAAACAAGACATTTGATGACGTCATCTTGGACTTTGGGAAACACTGATCAATATTTGTCACCATTTTATGGACCAAACAACTAACTGATTGATGAAGAAAATGATCAACAGATTGATCGAGAATGAAAATAACTGTTACAGAGACAACTTGAAAATTAGGTCCAAATATATCTGCTTTTCAGTTTAGAAGATTGTGTTAGGATTAGCTAATAGATTAATGGAGAAGTTGATTGACAGGTTAATACTGTAATGGTTAGTTGCAGCCCGAGGCCATTCATACAATATACCGTTACTAATTACATGTTAATTACCAAGTATCACAAAGACAATATTATATTAACAACAATATTAAAGTAACATGATCTAGATTGCAGCCTGTTATTGTTGTCTGTACTGTGTATCTTCTGTTTTTTATTATGTGTAATTTAATGTGATGTATTGTTTTTAAAACCAACCTGTGAGGCCGAAGGCAAATTTCCACATTTGTGGACAATAAAGATGATTATTAAAGTATTCACATTTAAGAAGCTGAAATCAGAGAATTTTGACTTTTTTCTTTAAAAAATGACTCAAAATTATAAAATTGATTATCAAAACACACAAAGTTTAATCAATAATTGATTAACAATAGACAATTGCTGTGTGCAGTTTACTGATCAATTGATTGATAATTGAAAAAAAAAAGGTGAATTTCCACCCAGTGAAGCATTTTTTCACTAGAGGTCATGATAATGAATTGGCAGCTGTGTGTGAACTGTGC
>JAJHUR010140510.1:584165-598975 GCA_027495735.1 Lutjanus campechanus | reverse complement strand
AATGTGAATATTTTCTGGTTTCTTTACTCCTCTCTGACAGTAAACTGAATATTTTTGAGTTGTGGACAAAACAAGACATTTGATGACGTCATCTTGGACTTTGGGAAACACTGATCAATATTTGTCACCATTTTATGGACCAAACAACTAACTGATTGATGAAGAAAATGATCAACAGATTGATCGAGAATGAAAATAACTGTTACAGAGACAACTTGAAAATTAGGTCCAAATATATCTGCTTTTCAGTTTAGAAGATTGTGTTAGGATTAGCTAATAGATTAATGGAGAAGTTGATTGACAGGTTAATACTGTAATGGTTAGTTGCAGCCCGAGGCCATTCATACAATATACCGTTACTAATTACATGTTAATTACCAAGTATCACAAAGACAATATTATATTAACAACAATATTAAAGTATTCACATTTAAGAAGCTGAAATCAGAGAATTTTGACTTTTTTCTTTAAAAAATGACTCAAAATTATAAAATTGATTATCAAAACACACAAAGTTTAATCAATAATTGATTAACAATAGACAATTGCTGTGTGCAGTTTACTGATCAATTGATTGATAATTGAAAAAAAAAAAGGTGAATTTCCACCCAGTGAAGCCTTTTTTCACTAGAGGTCATGATAATGAATTGGCAGCTGTGTGTGAACTGTGCATGGTAGGATATTGTTCTTTGTTTTAAAATTGTAATCCTACTAATAATCCACATTTATACTAAATGTATCTGTAATCTGATTACACTTTTTAAAAAATCTGTAACTGGTAGAATACAGCACACAGTACTCCTGTGGTTTGTGCCAGTAGTGTTTCTTTAAGGGTAATATGTTTAGACCAACCATATGCAAAAAACTCAAATTTCTGCCTGCATCCTTTTTTTGTATCAGATGTACTATATTCAGTGTTTGCATTTGAAGTAATCCAAAAGTATTCAGATCAGATTACCTGAAGAATTATTTAAAAAAAAAAAAGCCATGTAATTTGTATTCAATAAGTGACTACATTCAGAGTAACATTGTACAGTATCTTTAAAGCTGCACTAATGTTAACAGTGGAGAGTCAGTTGTGTAATGTGAAAAGTCTTGCCTATGGTGACAAAGCCACAGAGTGTCACTCAACCCTGCGAGTTCCCCTCAGCTCTGCAGAGCCTTTCACCATCATTCAGCTCACTGTTTTGGTTTTTATGCCCCTCAACTTTACTGTTTTGATTCAGTCTCACAGCCGTCATGAGCCTGCTTTCCAGCAGCAGCTGTTTTCACTGAGAAAGGCTCCGATAAACACACTGTACCTACCAGACACCAAACAGCAGGCAGACACAAAAGTTCATAATGGGAGAAGGAGGAGCTGCGTTAGAGTTTGAGATCTGTGCCCGAACCCGACAGGACCAGACGGGTTTGGGTCAGGTCGGGCCTTATTTCTCACATATTTCATTTTGTCGTTGCCAATTCAGATTCCCTCCAAGTATTGTGCCTGTCACTGCCCACTCCTACTGTTTGGTACATAGAGGGAAGCTTGTTTAGAAAAGTGTTGGGCTTTAACCGGGTTTGGGCTGAAATATGCTAACGAGGAACAGGTTTAGGTCAGTTTCGGACAGAATGTTGTCGGGTTTGGGCCTTATTGGACTCAACTTTTCAGGCCCGATTAAAGTTCTGAGCTGCATGGCTCATACGACAGGTGCTCTTTAATGAGGCCGGTAAAAGATACAAAAAGATAAAATTCAGGAAGCCTTGCTTGAGTTATACAGACAACCACAGGAAAAAAACTAACCCAACAATTACCTATAAATGACTAACATTCAACAATTTAAACATATATATATATATATAAATTTAAAAAGTATCCATGCCCCCAAATATATCAAATCACATTAGTTAGGTTATTTTTAAGATGTTGGTATATTTTCACTTTGTTGTACAGTAATTACTGTCACAATTGCTCTGTTTTTTGGAGGGGCATGTATGTATCTGAGGCCTAAGGCATTAATCTACTGCCCTCTATGGGTTATGCATTAGAATGCCAACGACATTGGAAGTTTTTATTCCATACCATCTGGCCCAAAAATATAAAGAAAAACTACTCTGTGGAGAGCAGAACTCACCAGTAATTCCCAGGATGTGCTGGGTTGGCAAACAGAACAATTGCTGCAAACTGTGCTCACTCAGCCAGACTTTTGTCAAATCAAGCCACACACTTGAGTTCTGACCTTCTGAGGCTTCGAACTGAACAGAAAACAATAAAGCGCAGACGAACAGCGTTTAAAGAGAGCAGTTTGGATCGGAATGAAAGAAAACAGTGTAGAAGAGAGCTGAGTGAGAGCCCAGGGGACCTTTGTTCCCAACCTGTCAGGCACTGGCCCCCTACCAGGCTGCCGATTGCTTCTTCCTGAGCTAAATGCGCCGCTTCTCGCCAGGCACCTGGCATTGTAAAGGAGCCTACAAGGCAATCTGGAATATCATATCTGTGTGTCTGACAGGCTGTGCTTGTATTTCTCTGCCTCCTGTCAGGCTCCTGGTATTATCTGGCAGGCCGGAGGCTCTGATTCTAAATCATCAGCACTTCTCAAAAACTTCACCCACTGTCCGGCCTGCCAGCTCACAGGAGGTCACAGGGTGCACTGTGATTGGCTCAGTGCAGAGGAAAGATGGAAACACTTGGCTGATGAACTGTATTGATGGAACATAGTCCTGACAAATACAAGACCTCTAATAAAATTCTATGAGTCATAATTAGGAGATACAAAGTCATTGTTATGAGATTAAAAAAGTCATAATTATGTGATAAACAGTGGAAACAGAGCAATGTGTTTAAAAAGTCATAATTATGTGATAAACAGTGGAAACAGAACAATGTGTAAACACAAGACTGAAATATTATCACTTTTAAAGGCAGTAAATCCACTGCTCCTTTCAGACCCGGTGTGCGTGTTGAATAAGAACAGAGTGAAAACATGCAATTTCCCTGCGAGGGATTAAAAATAAAATAGTAAAATAAAAAATATTGATTCGTGCAGCTTCAAAAGCCAGTGGTGTGTTCAGAGATTTATGAGATCAGTGGTGAGGATCCTCCCACACAGCACAACATGTCAGCAGTGAGAAGGAGGCTAAAGAGACAAGTCCTCCAGATTAATGGTGACTAAATATGTTGTTTGTCCACACCCTCTGGAATGCTGGTTCCCTGCAGTAATCACAGGGGTTCCCCAAGACTTCCACGAGAAGATTTGCACATGTTCACTAAAAATCACAGTTTAAAACTATTCAAAAAGATACTTTTTTTGGTTCTCAATCAAAAATAGTCAAATCTGTGACCTCTCAAGATCTGTAATAATGAATCATTATTCTTCTTTTGGTAAGGATGAGTCTGTATAAGCTACTCTGTTGAAGGTGTTCAAGGAAAAATGCGGAGGTCATACTAGAAAAGAAACATTTACCTCAGGTAAAGGTTCTAAGGTCAACGTCATGATCAATATATGGTTGTAGGTTAGTTATTTGACAACTTTTGTCCGTATTTTAAGCCACTGGTGATGATTTTAAAATGACGAGTGTTCCCACGCGCTATAGTGAAATATACAGTAGGTGCTATGGGCTCTAGAGGGTTAAAGGAAAACATATTATGCAAAAAAAGAAATATTTACCAGAGGTAAAGGTTATAAGGTCAATGTTATGATCAATATATGGTTACAGGTTGGAGATATGATAACTTTTTTTTCTGTGTTTTAATTCATGGGGATGATTTTAAAATGAGGAGAATTCTCATGCACTGTAGTGAAATATACAGCAGGTGATATGGGCTCCAGAGGGTTAAAAGAAAACATATTGTGCTAAAAAAAAAAAAGAGAGAGACATATAGGTAAAGGTTCTAATGTCAACGTTATGATGAATATATGTGGTTCTGGTTACTGATGAGAACTTGAAGTATCTACAACACAACGCTCAGGACTTTTTCTGTATTTTAATACACTGGGGATGATTTTAGAATGCAGAGCGTTCCCGCACACTATAGTGAAATATAGAACAGGTGCTATAGGGTCCAGAGGGTTAAAATAAAAAAAAAATTTAAGCTTATTTTAGAAAAGAGACATTTACCAAAGTAGTGAGTAATAAGTTAAGTAGTATTGTTTCTTTCTAAAGGCGTTATAAGCAGAAAGTAACTTATTACATTCCCAGGTACACTGCTTATAGGTAAATGTTTATGTTTATTTAATTTAAGGAGGGACAGTGCACATTAATTAACACGATCACTTAAGTCATGTAAATGTGCCAGATTTAGCCATACAGGCTAATTTTCATCTGCAGTCCCCTGATCCATGATGCTTTGGGGCGTTTGCTTAAAGGACCGATGTTGTGGTTCTTCTTGGGAAGAACAGCAGGCCTGGAATTTCAGAGTTTTATGGGGGAGACCATCTCCGTTTTTTGATGGCACAAAGGCCAAATGCCAGGGCAGCAAGGCCATCAAATAAAACAATAACTTTAAAACAATTAATTTAACTTAAGGGTTCAGGATGATTATATTTTTGTACTTTTTTCCCTAATTTTTTAACACTAAGTACAGGAACAGTGGAAGTCAGTTTTAATTCAGTCTATATAGTGATGTTGAGTTTGTATCTCAAAATAATGAGAAGCTTTATTAAAATAGAGACTGAAGAATAAAGAGGAAGTTTCTCATATGTTTGAGATGCTAACTTATTATTTTGAGATATGAAGTCGTTATTTTGGGGAAGTTTCTCATTATAATGACTTACTGGATCTTCTGGTGGTAATGGGCTTCTATAGAGAACACATGGACAGTAGCGCAATGAAAATACAAGCGTATGTAAAGCAGATCTCGCTGTTTGTCACTGCTGAAAGCAAACCTAGCAAAAGTACACACATACTTCACTCAAGTAGAAGCACAGATACTTGTGTAAACAAAGACTCTGGTAAAAGTAGAAGTACTGATTCAACTTCTTTACTCAAAAGTGAAGAAGAACAGGCTCTGAAATGTACTCAGAGTATAAAAGTAAAAAGTTGTCCTCTGAAGGACATTTCTACTGACTGTTTCTGTGTAAAGCTAACTGAACTTCACATTTTCTCTCCAGTCGAGTCTCCTTCTCTGTCTGTTTTGTCTCTTTACGTAGTTTTTATGTTGTTACTTCTTTTACATTGTTTTGGTTTACTACGTATTTTATGTTGTTTTCATCTTGTTACACCTTTTACATAGTTTTTTGTCTTGTTACTGTACTTTTGTCATGTGTTGTTTTTGTCTTGTTATGTTTTCTTATCTAATTTAGCTAATGTATTTTACATAATTTTTGTCTTGTTATATATTGTTACATCATTTTGTGACGGCATGTTGGTCTTGCTCCATCGTGATTCATCCTATTCAGTTTGTTACATCTCAATTTTGGTCTTGTTATGTTTTGTTAGGTCATTTTTGTCTTGTTACGTCGTATTAGTCTTGTTACACCTTTTTTTCTTCTTTTCGTTCTGCAGTAGAACTTCAGTAATGAGCCTGTTTTGAAAATATAAGACAGGATATTTGTGTTCAAATGTTGGGAGTAAAAGAAAAAAATGTCAGAAAAAGAAATACTCAAGTTAAGTACAAATACTACTTCATCTACTTAAGGACAGTAACAAAGTATTTGTACTAAGTCACTTCCCATCTCTGGTTAACAGACTCCAGTCTGCAGTGTAAACCACAGACTTGTGGAGTAACATCAGGCTTCAAAGAAAGTTGACACCATGTCCAAACTTCTGTCCATATTCATGCTCTTTCTGCAGCCCAGAGGTTTTCCAGCAGTTCATACCAGACTCAAAATCAAATCCACCGCCGGCCATGTGCACAGAGTTTCACTTGATGTTGCCCAGTCAGAGTCTCAACAAAAGACACTGGCGTCTAAAAACTGTATTGACGGAAAAGAGGCGGAGGAGAAAAGGGCAAAATCAGCTGGGGCAAGTGCAGGCGGGGCATCAAGGCCACTTTGGCTGCAGTGCATATCATTTTTTGAGGGGCATAAGGCCAAAGCGAAGGAGCCCTGCGGCCATGGCCGTCGTGGCCCTGCCCTGGAGGACAGTCTCGAGTGAGACGCCAGTGTCTGATGCTCTCTTCATATAAGTCTGTGCCTCCACCACATTTAAACACCAACTGATGTGGGATGATCCAGTCAGTTGTGACTCTGCTCGAGGCACGCAAGAAGATCTCTAAAATAAGTTGAATATTTTGTACAGGATGGAGCTTATTGGACATTTCTAGTTAATGGCCTCTCTTGACATCTGACAACCACACCACCGCTACTGTTTCCTCTAATACGATTAATACTACCATTACTGTGTGTGTGTGTGTGCTTGTGTCGCAGGACAGCCGTGGCAGCAGCAGCAGCAGCAGCATGTCGAGTCAGCAGATGGTCTCTGTGTCTCCTGTGTCTCCGCTGGGTTCAGCTGGCATCCCCACACCAGCCAAGCTCACCAAAACCAACGCGCCCGTCCACATCGATGTGGGAGGACACATGTACACCAGCAGCCTGGGCACCCTCACCAAGTACCCCGCGTCACGGTGAGAGACAAATCCACGAAGAAATGATGACAAAACACACCCAGCACCTCACTTTATATCAAAGTGTTTGGTATGATAGTCAAAGTCATCACAGAGTTATTCCCGGGGTTGGGACTTTAAACATGTATTATATTTACTCATTACTTGCTAAAAAATGTAGTCAGTAACATAATCCAAGTATCACAATATTAAAGTAATGTAACTTGATTACTTTCCATTACTTTTGCATTACCTCAATATAAAATATGGTGAAATTGTTTTGCCTAACATTATGTTTTTAGAGCTGCAACTAACAATTATTTTCATCATCGATTAATCAGTCGATTATTTTGTCAGTAAATCGATTAGATGTTTGGTCCATGAAATGTCAGAAAATGGTGAAAAATGTTGATCAAAGCTCAAGATGACGTCCTCAAATGTCTTGTTTTGTCCAACAACTCAAAGATATTCAGTTTACTGTCAGAGAGGAGTAAAGAAACCAGAAAATATTCACATTTAAGAAGCTGAAATCAGAGAAGTTTGACTTTTTTTTTAATTAAGAATGATTCAAAGCAATTAATCAATTATCAAAATAGATGCAGATTAATTTACTAGTCGATTAACAATAGATTAATCATCGTTTGTTGTTAGGTTTATTAGTTTGTCCAGTTGTTCCTTCCTTTGTTTTGTACCATTTATTGATTGATTGATTGATTGATTGATTGATTGATTTAAAAACAAAAAATGGAGAAATTTCTACCCATTTTTTCACTAGAGGCCATGACGATGAATTGGCAGCTGTGTGTGCACTGTGCATCTTAGTATATTATTTTTAAAATTGTAATCCTACTAATAATCCCCATTTTAGCTAAACGTAACTGTGATCTGAATCCGTCTTTTTCATCTGTAACTGTACTTTTTGTATCTAGATTATGTAATCCCATTACATGTAATCCGTTACTCCCGAAGCCTGGTGGTCTAAAGAAAAACGCTTGGAAAAACTTTGTGCACCAGAATGGAAATGTCAAAGGAGAACATGCTAGCAGAAGACATATCATGGTCATTTCATGTACAATACGGTAAATATATCACATATTTCTCCTTTAATGTAAAAAGTTCAGTTTCACAGTGAACACGCTAAAGACCATACCAACTACAGAGGTGGACAAAATGGCAGAAATATCTAATCACACACTCTGTGTTCTGCCCTGTGAATCATCCATCGGTCCTTGTTTAGTGAGCTTCCACTTGGCACCACTGTTTCTCTTTGCTGATGACTCACTGTTCATCTTGACCCCCATAAGCTTTTTCTTTCTTCCTGCACTGACTGATTATGTGGATCACTGTTAGTGCCCTGATGTTGCTTTTAAAACTCAAATATAATAGAGGTGACTGTCAGAGCACTTTAGTGGCATTCAGCACGTCTGTGACTGATGGTGTAACTGTTTTCATTTAGTCCACTAAGTGCTGGTGCTCCATGAACTTAACCGCCCCATTGCTTTTCATGTGAAATGCTTCTCATACTGCCTTTTCGTGCATTCTGGCTAATAAGAATCTGCACTCTGACGACATCTTATAAATTATATTAAAGCAAGTCTATCAAAAGCAATAATTCTCAGACATGGGAAGTGGTTAAATATAAATACTTTGTTACTGTACTTAAGTAGATTGTTAAGATATCTGTACTTTGTACTCCTTACATTTTCAAATGAAAAGACATGATATAAAAATGTTGTAAGTAACGTAAGAGACCTAACAAGACAAAAAATGGTGTGAAAGAAACAACAAAACAAGAACAACATAAAATGAAAACAACATAAGCACATGTAACAAGATGAAAATGGCATCAAGAAACGTAACAAAACAAAAACATTACAAGACAAAAATGACATAACATGACAATAACAATGTAACAAGACACAGCAAGACGTAACAAGACGAAAACAACATAAAAGTTATAAAAAGACGTAACATAACAAAGACAACATTACAAGATGAAAACAACATAAAATGAAAACAACATAAGAACATGTAACAAGATGAAAATGGCGTTAAAAACGTAACAAAACAAAAACAATATTACAAAACAAAAATGATAGAACAAGACGATAACAATGTAACAAGACACAACAAGACGCAACAAGATGAAAACAACGTAAAAGTTGTAACAAAACGTAACAAAATGAAAATGGCGTAAAAAGATGTAAGAGGGCAAAAACAATATTACAAGACGAAAACGACACAGCAAGATGAAAACAACGTAACAAGATGTAACAAGATGAAAACAACATAGAAGTTTAACAAGACGAAAACAGCATGAGATGAAAACAATGTAAAAGTTGTAACGAGACAAAAAATTACGTAAATGATGTAACAAGAAGAAAAAGACGTAACAATACATAACAAGACGTATAATGACATTAACAAGACAAAAATGACTTAAAAAGACAAAGACAGAGACAGAAGACAGAACTGAAAGAGAGGGAGACTCAACCATGGAGAAAAGGCGAGGCGAGATTAGCTTTGCACAAAAAAACACCAGAAAAAATGTCCATCAGAGGGAGACTTTTTACTTATGTACCTTGAGTACTGTGCTTTTTCACTTTTATTTTTAGATGTTGAATCAGTACTTCTACTTTTAGCAGTCTTTGTTACACAAGTATCTGTACTTCTACTTGAGTACAGAATATGTGTACTTTTGCCACCTCTGCATATTCCTCCTCTCACAAAGAAAATTTGAATTTATAAGCTCTAAAACAAACCCTTGTACATGGGTTTTGCTGCTAGTCTTACTTGGTCTGGTATGTAGATGTATAATGGACCTAAACTGGGCATTGCCACTGAACCTTGCTTCCAATTTTCCCCACTCGTACTCGCGGTAGCCAACTGAAAATTGCCCAAGTGTACTTTTTTAATATGTTAACAAGGTCTGAACATTCAGCTGCTGCAGCACAGTTCAGGACATCTGTGGCTGGTAGACATTACAGCCTCCCCAACATTCGGTCTGGTAATCGTCTTTGTTGTCTCTGTCAGGATCGGCCGTCTGTTTGATGGAACGGAGCCCATAGTGTTGGACAGTCTAAAGCAGCACTACTTCATCGATCGAGACGGCCCCATGTTCCGCTACATACTCAACTTCCTCCGGACCTCCAAACTCCTCATCCCTGATGACTTCAAAGTGAGTGTCTGTAGAGCTTTGATCAGGTACTACCACAGTTTATCATGTGTCTCAACAGTCCCAAATCACAGGGAGACCAATAAACACATGTACTGTCAAGACTGCCAGAGGAAGAATTTTAACTGCTGACACTATAGACCACTTACAGGACCTACCCTGAGAACTGTTTGGAGGAAGCTATAGTGGCTCAGAAAAGCCCCTGTACAGTCAC
Source organism: Lutjanus campechanus (assembly GCA_027495735.1). Classification (NCBI taxonomy): domain Eukaryota; kingdom Metazoa; phylum Chordata; class Actinopteri; order Lutjaniformes; family Lutjanidae; genus Lutjanus; species Lutjanus campechanus. The sequence goes on along the minus strand of JAJHUR010140510.1, from coordinate 589,066 downwards.
ACTTTTGCATACTTTTGTTACATTTTATGGAAGTCATGTGTTTTCTTTAATAACTTTCCATATAGTTCCATACATTCTACATCTATGACCTTTTTAAATTATGCTTTATGCTTCTATTATGTTATATTTCTGTCATGTGTTCAGCAATAAAGCTGAAAGGAGTTAGTAGATTTATGAATGATTTTGAAGTTTGCGCCTAAATTCAAACATGCTTTCACTGGGCAGTAAATAGTGCGAATAAAATAAACTGTTGTCTTTAAGTAGATCAGATGCAAAGAGCTGTGATGTATAACGGCAGTTAGAGTAATAAACCCATCCTGTATTTGCACTTTATTGCTTCAGTAATTTAGATCACTGTTACAGTGGTAGAGGGCTCGGTGGTTGATGACTGTCAAACATTGCGATCACCATACTGTAGTGGTCGTTCATGTTGGCACAAACAGTTTACAGAGAAATTGTGAATATTTGCACCAAGAAAAAAAATGTGTTATCTACATATTGTGGCATTGACTTCAGTACTGGCAGGCGGCTCTCTGTCTCTACTGGGCAGTCAAAGAAGCTTTAATTCTCCAACTTTCATATTCCTAAATTCTCTGTCATTATTGTGTGATATCCATGCAGAAAACCTAAAACCATGAATATAGTTCACTTGTTGCTTTCAGCCTTTTTACTTCCATTGAGAGCCATTAATAAAGCATTTATTAACTTTAAAGAGGCACTTTTCTAGCTTTATATCCTGTACCTGCAAAAGGTATAGCTAACTGTTAATAAATGCATAATAGAGTTTTTTGTTTTTTTACTTTAATAAGACATTGTTCGAGCTTTAGATCTATTTGTATAGTTAAGTGTTAATGAGTGCACAATAAAGCATTTATTAACTTTAATAAGGCATTTTCTGGCTTTGTATCTGTTGGCTGCAAAAAGAACAGCTAACTGTTAATAAGAGCATAATAAAGGGTTTATCACCCTTAATAAGACTATCTATGTTCTATCTTCGAGCTGGTGGTATAGTTAACTGTTAGTAAGTGCATAATAAATCATTTATTAACTAAATAAGGCATTGTTCTTGCTTTATATCTGGTAGTTGCAAAAATAATAGCTAACTGTTAATAAATAAAAAATAGAGGCGGATATATTAGCCTTAATAAGACATTGTTTTAGCTTTAGCTCTGGTGGTATAGTTAACTGTTAATAAGTGCATAGTTAACTGGTAATGAATGCATAATAAAATGTGTGTGTTTTCTGTGTGTGTGTTTGCAGGAGTACTCCCTCCTGTATGAAGAGGCCACTTTCTTCCAGCTGGCTCCTCTGCAGGCTGAGCTGGAGCGTTGGCGGACTGAGCGGGAAAGCGGGGGTGTGTGTGTGGAGTGCGAGTGCGTGGTGATTCATGTGGCTCCGGAACTGGGCGAGAGGATCAGCGTGAGCGCCCACCGGGCCGTGATCGAGGAGGTTTTCCCCGAGGTCAGAGACGCCATGTCCAGTTCCCTGAACACCAGCTGGAACCAGGACTCCACACACATCACTCGTTTCCCGCTCAACGGCTACTGCCACCTCAACTCTGTCCAGGTGCGAAACACACTCACACCCTTCAAACACCACCGTTTGTGAGGGATCAGACAGGAGTGACCGAGCTGTTTTCTCAGGATCAGGTTTTCTGTCAGCATGTTTTAGCACCACTGTCTCTTTCTTTTGTGCAGCCTGAGCAGCACCAGCCTGGCACTTAGCAGCAGCGTGTGTTGAAGAGACAGCAGGAACTTGATTTCAGATGCATCCACCATCCTCTCTGACCACGTTTCCTTTTTTAATAGAATGTGATTTATTTCTCTGAATGTATTTGAAATTAGGTTGCTTGATGGATTACTAGATTTCTGAAGACAGCATGAGTAACACACCTCGATAAGAAGGCAGATAGACTTGGACAAATAGATTTGTCCTTATATTGACAGATCTCTTCAGAGTTTGAATTTACATTCCTTCGCTTTATTTTCTACATTTACATTTAAATAGATCCTTAAATAAATTGACAGATTTTCCTGGAACACCGAATAATCCTCTAGGGCTGGGTTTTCTCAAACTTATTACACCGCGTACCACCTCAGAAAATATTGAGCTCTCCAAGTACCCCCTAAGCGTTTTGCGTCGTTTGGTGCGAGCAGGTTTAGTGAACATTTCACTTGGACTTCTTAAGTAGCCACTAGCTCTCCTGCTCGGTTCACTGTCGTCCACCTGATTTTCGACATGGCTGCTCAAAATATTCTCCTCCTGAGGTGCACTCCTCCGGTTTGGAGCCACGATTGCAGTGTTTTTGAAGCATTCAATTTCATTCTCTTTATATTACCTTTGCTCATTACTTTGCCATCACAGCTTCGCCTGTAACTAGCAGACAGATGACGTACAGTATACGCACGCTTTACAGGCTGTTACTCAAACATTTCAGTATTCTGATGTTCTATGAATTAAAAAAAATACACTCTTTTGCGTACTACTAGAGGGAGCTCACGTACCACCAGTGGTACATGTACCACAGTTTGAGAACCGAGGCTTTAGGGAGCAGTGATGTACAGGAAACAGCATATGTTGGCCTCCCATTACAGGAGTTTCAGGCTGATTTTCCTCACATTCACCCTCCTGAGATTTGGAGGAGAAATCTGGGCCAGACCTCGGGTCGGCACCGATGTTCAGTTTATCTGGTAATGTGAGCGGTTTACAGATCCAGTCTTCACTCCAATGATTTGCTCTTTTCATTTTCAAACATGTTTTGATACTTAAAATTTAAAATGTGGATGATTGCGGCGGTACAGAAATGAAAGAGGTGTTGCCAAGCGATGGTAAGCTCTAAGCTTTTGTGGCTGACATTAGCTTGCGTAATACTGTTGACATATTAAAATTTGCGTGACATTAGGGTTACCGTAGAAACATACCAGTGCAACATGGCAGACACCATGGAGGAGGACCCACTCACTCATGCAGGACCCACTCACTCATGCAGGACATCATTTGTCCCAATTCTCAAGAATGGGTGATAAATTGTATAACCATCGGAGAATACCAGTGACAACACTGTAAAATATTTTGATTATATTTAGGAAAAGATCATGGTTTGGGTTACAGTATGTATGTTATGTAAGTTATTTTATGACATGACATGAACAGAGCTCTCCTGGGTGTCTGGGTGTGTTTGTTTCATAATTACTATGGCCACTAGAGGTTGCTGCCCAACAGTGAATGTAAATATAGATCATAATTTTGTGCTTCCGCAGCCAAGTCATTTTTCTGATGAGGACAAGGTGGTATTTCATTTGTAAACATCATTCTGAGATGAGTTTAAAAAAAATCACCAAAACCTAGAATATTCACCTGATTCACCCAAATCAAGAACCAATAATATCTCGGCACTCTCTAAAACCTGCTTTAATGTCATGTTTTTGTTATGTTGTGAAAGTGTTGGTGTTTTTTCATCACCCCTTGCACAACACCATCCATCAGTGCTTGATGACAAATGTGTTTTTTCTGGACTTATCAGTATCAATATTCAGTCAGAGCCCTTTAATATTCTGAAGATGTTGACAATCAGTCAGTAACGTTCTTGGGTGCAGATAAATTGATGGCTGACACATTTCATTACTGTACGTGTGTGTGTGTGTGTGTGTGTGTCTCAGGGGAAATCTCAGTCAGACAGATGCAGTACAGAGGAACAGAGGACTCCTGAGGGCAAACACAGATAATGTCACCGCAAAGGGGAGGGGGAGACAAACTAATGGACTACTTCTGAAGTAGTCGATGTTTCAGCACAGAGAGGCTGAGTGTGGGATGGATTTTACCTAGAGAAAGTGAAGAGTGGTCCTGGGCCCCAGGCCTCTGTCCCAGCTATTGTTAGCAACACTGCTAAAGGAGAAATCTGCGATATCTTTACTATAATAGATAATAAAATGACCAGGATGTGTCATTAGAGATCAAGAGAACATGTGAACTTGAAATATTCGCTCCACTTGACATGAACGCTGCAGCTACGGTGTCCACCTTTGAAATTTTCATTCTGGACTGGAGCAACTGTTTTGTATGTGTTATGGTTTGGATTTTTGTTGGTCATTTTCTGTTTATTTTGTAGCATTATCCCCTTGTGTGTCTGTGTCTTGTTGTTCTGTCTTTCACTGTCTTGGTTTGTGTTTCTTAGTCACTTCGTGTTTTATTCTGTAGTCTTGGTCCTCCGTGTGTCTTGCCTTTACTTCCTGTTTTATTTTGTAGTTTTGAGCTTCCTTGTGTGTCTTGTTATCTTTACTTCCTGTCCTTGTTCTTTCCCGCTCTTTGTTGATTACTGATTTCTTTCACCTGTTGTTGCCTACCCACCTGTGTTTGATTACTCCCTGCCTATTTAGTTCCTGTGTGTGCCTTTGTCTTTGTCAGTTCGTCTTGTTGTTTCTTGTTGTCTCTCGGAGTTAGTTTCTGTCTGCCTGCTGTTACTCCCTGTTGGATTTATTTTCCCCTTTTTGGTGTTTTTTGGTTCTTCTGGATTTTTGGGATTTTGCTTATTTGTGTTTTGCTTTTTGGACCCCTGCGCTCAAGTAAGCCTGCATTTGTGTTTTTCCCTTGTTTTATGATTAAATCTTTGTTGAACTCTGCTCCAGTTCCTAGTCTGCATTTTTGGGTCCTCACCTCCAGTATTTTTAGTGACTAACACCTACACCTTAACATCAGCTGAATAAAATCAACATCATGAATCTCTGACACGGACACACAGTCAAAGGAAGTCAGAGAAAAAGAGAGAATTTCGGATGTTTCCTTGAAACTGGACTTTATAACCTTTACTTCTTTATATATTCTTACATTGTTTTTTATTGGTAATGAAAATACCAACAGATTGTCTTTGTTTTGTCTCACAGCTTTTTTGTCTTTTTTAGTGG
>JAJHUR010140510.1:571385-583208 GCA_027495735.1 Lutjanus campechanus | reverse complement strand
TTGTGTGTCTTTGTTGTTCCTGTCTTTTACTGTCTTGGTTTGTGTTTCTTAGTCACTTCGTGTTTTATTCTGTAGTCTTGGTCCTCCGTGTGTCTTGCCTTTACTTCCTGTTTTATTTTGTAGTTTTGAGCTTCCTTGTGTGTCTTGTTATCTTTACTTCCTGTCCTTGTTCTTTCCCGCTCTTTGTTGATTACTGATTTCTTTCACCTGTTGTTGCCTACCCACCTGTGTTTGATTACTCCCTGCCTATTTAGTTCCTGTGTGTCCCTTTGTCTTTGTCAGTTCGTCTTGTTGTTTCGTGTTGTCTCTCGGTGTTAGTTTCTGTCTGCCTGCTGTTACTCCCTGTTGGATTTATTTTCCCCTTTTTGGTGTTTTTTGGTTCTTCTGGATTTTTGGGATTTTGCTTATTTGTGTTTTGCTTTTTGCTCAAGTAAGCCTGCATTTGTGTTTTTCCCTTGTTTTATGATTAAATCTTTGTTGAACTGTGCTCCAGTGCCTAGTCTGCATTTTTGGGTCCTCACCTCCCGTATTTTTAGTAGACACCTACACCTTAACAGTATGTCCGTTTCACATTACACATAGTTCAAATTAATGCTGAATTTTTGCTGAATACGTGGATATGTGTCTGTGTATGAGATGTAAGCAATCATTAATAATCTTATAGAAGATGCAGATGTTTATAACTGTTAAACTGAGCGAAATCTAAATGGAGTGTGGCAGGCAGTGAGGCAGACAGCCACTTAACTAATCGTCCAGAGTGAGTTATTTCAGAGCAGTGGGCTTTTGTTTTCAGGCACACACTTGACATATATAAACAGCTGATCAATTTATAGAGGACGACTCATCATTGCTTGTTATTGTCAATTTATGAGGTTGCGTGCATCCTGAGCTCCTGTTGAGCTCCTGCAGCCTGCCCGTCTCTGTTGTGTCTGGGGAGGATGCAGCAGGGGGGAAACTACTTGGTTCAACCACAGATACATTAAACATGATTACAAACTATTTAATATACAGTCTATGGTTCCAACTCGCTATTTGGACTGCTGTACTCATTTTTGCACACGCAATGGCTACATAATTCTCCTTTAAGCATACATACAAAAGACCAAGTAAATCAGAGAGGTACACAATTCATCAATGACTGATTATTCTTCTTTAAAACAGAACATATGTAAAACAATCAAAAATGACTGTTTTAGTCTGGGTCATGTACGCACTTTCTTTTTTTGGAGAAAACGTAGTGACTGAATCCGTTTCACCTGGTGAGACTAGCTGTTTTACGGTATGAGCATGGTGGCCTTGAAGGGTCAATGCACAGCAACTTAAAGGGACAGTTCACCCAAAAATGAAAATTCAGTCATTATCTACTCACCCCCATGCTGATTGAGGGTCGGGTTTATTTTTTTTAGTCCACAAAACACTGCTGGAGTTTCACAGGAAAACAGTGTTGCAGAATCTCCCAAACAATGGAAGTGAATGATGGCCAGTTTTCAAATATGAAAAAACAACTGGTCCCTTTAAAGGCTATTCTTTTTTTCAACCTGGACTCTATTTTGCCAGGTTTTTGTGTCTAAGTAGCTACTCGGAACAACAGTTTTTGACATTGGTCCAGTATTACAAGCATGTTTTTTTTTCCTAAACTTGATTCAAGACAGCGCTGACAAAATGTTGCACTGTCCAGCCACGTGTGACTAATGAAATGGCCTCAGAGTCCACCGGTGGAGGGCATCTAAGTGGGAACATTTTCAAAATCTATGTACAGTGTCTTTAAATTGACATATGAAATGTTGAACAAGCTTCATCTTTTGTCCAAGCAGGATTCTGGATGTCAGCACTCCCATCGGGAAAAGATGTGTGACTGCTGTTTTTGGGTCTTTGTGTAACTGCAGGTGTTGGAGCGGTTACAGCAGAGAGGCTTCTGGATCACATGTTCGTGTGGTGGCGGAGTGGACTCTTCTCAGTTCAGTGAATACATTCTACGGAGGGAGGGCCGAGGCAGCCGGAACCCCCCCACCCTCATCAGGATCAAACAGGAACTCATGGACTGAATTTAAACGAAATCCCCATTTCGGCACAAACATCAGCAACAAACCGAGAGCAGCTTCACTTCACCGTGAAAGACGTTAAAGGGACAGGTCATCCCAAAATCAAAAATGGCTTATAGTGCTGTTAATCCATATAGATTTTTTTGGCGCAAGTTGCAGAGTTTTGGAGATATCAGCTGTAGAGATATCTGCCTTCTGTCCAATATAATGGAACTATAGGAGGCTTGTGGTACTCAAGAGCACCAAAAAACGATAATCAAGATAATCCACAGACTTGGTGTAAGCAGTTTCATGTAGGAACTATTTTCTTTCTGCAGTAGAATCTACCAGAACTAGTATTTTCAACTAGAAAGAAAGTAGTTCCTACATGAAACTGTTCACAACAAGGTGTGTGGATTTTGTGCTTTGAGCACCACAAGCCAAGTGCCGTTTAGTCCCATTATACTGGAGAGAAGGCAGACATCTCTATGGCTGATAAACTCTGCAACTCACAACAAAACTATCTAGATGGACTAACAGCACTACAGGTGAAAAATATTTGGGTTTTGTGATGAACTGTCCCTTTAACAAGCTAGTTAGTGCATCTCCTTTAACACTTAACTTTCAGTTGCCACATTCATTTCAGACAGTATTATCACTACAGTAAAAAATAGATCCATCAGTACAGAGACTGACAGAGGATCTTGGGAAATGTGATCTTAATTTGGAGGTACTCCTGCATTAGCATTTCTATTGATATGAAACTGAACCTAGTACTTAGGGGTGGATACAATCACTTATCATGGTACATGTCATTTTATATTGTGATATAATATATTTCCAGGAAATTCAATTGAGAGTCCTGTCATAGTTAACATAACTAGACGCTAATGTCTGTTTTTGGCTAATCCATTGAATTAAATACCTAAAAAAAAAGGTACTTCATCACATTGATGCAAAAAATTTGTAAATAAAAAACAGCCATAAAACAGCTCAGCGATTTCTAACATTGCCTATATCGGCTTTATACCCCCGGAGATATTAAAGGGAGAGCTGCTACAGTATGAACAGTATGATAAAATCATGAACGGCTGACACACTTCTGTTGTTTAATGGGATTCATACTGTTATATTGCCCAACCCTACAATCAGTCATCTCCACCGTGGTCTCACAAGGTCCACATGCTGAGGCTGACAAATGTGCCGTATCCACATACTGTCTACAATGCATGGAATTTCACATCATGCTGATATTTCCTGAATGGTGCAAAAACACATCGACTCCTGAGGCTACTCTTGGGAACCGGATGGCTGCAGGTCTGTTATTTAACCATGCCGATTTTAAAGTGACATCTGCATTCTCATACATTTCTCATACATTTTGTTATGTATGTGGAAGAATCGCCTCTCAAGATACCATTTTCTTCTTTTGTGAATTAAAAAAACATGACAGATTGATACTGATATTGGATTTCTCTGAAACTGTCCACTTAAGGTAAAAGATCACCAGTAATTTGTCCTTTAAAACACCAGTGTGTGGGATTTAGTGGCATCTTGTGGTGAGCTTTCAGATTTAAAACCCCTCTTCTCATCTATCCTTTCCGAGCATGTAGGAGAACCTACCATGGTTGTGAAAAAAATGTGAAAGGCCATAGCTAGAGCCATTGTTTGTTTTGTTCATTTTGGGCTACTGTAGCAACATGGTGGTGCAATATGGCGGGCTCTGCTGGCTCTGAGGACCTGCTGCCTTTGCAGATATTAAGGGCTCATTCTACAAAAACAAAATCACAACTATTCTTATTTTCGGGTGATTATACACCAGCACTGCCACAACGTATAGGCGCATCATGCACTGTGTGTCTAAAGACGCACCAAAGGAGCTTAATCATGGATGTGGGAAGCATTATAAAAACCATCGATTGATAAAAAATTGTTTAAAAGTGTGATGCAGACTTGTGACAGAAAGAGAAAGAGCTCAAGACAAGTGAAGGAACAGCGTGTGAATTAGAGGCGTGAATCACAAGTTTTCTCAATATATTATATGAATTTTTTGGACAGAAATAAGATATTTGCTGATATCACAAAATCTGCCACCATCCAATTTCAATTTCATTCAATTCACGGCTCCGCAATTGATATGAGTCAATATTATATGTCCATTTACATTTATGTCAACTCACAAAAGGCAACTAAATTATGATTTGACAATTTTACGACTGAACTCTTCTGGACATTTGTGACAGGCATATTTTAAAGAGGACAGTATAGTTTGCCATCTTCACTTTGCGTCAGTCGTATTGGATAGCTGAACATTGAATCGATATTTCAATCCAAATCGATGTATCATTACATCCGTCGTGTGAATATGGTTAGACGTGTCAAGAAGCCTAATGTTTCTCTATAATTCTGTGGTTTATCAGTTAAGTGTATGAAGTAAACTGCAGACTGGAGTCTCAGTTAACAGTGAGGGAGAGACAGATCTGCATTATATGCTTCTTTTCTCTATATGTTTAACTATGGAAGCATATTTCTGCCAATGTGATGGAAAAAAGACAGTCCTGTGAGTCATAAGTAGAAACTTTACTGAAATGCCTTACTATCTCAAAAGAATGAGAAACTTTCTCAAATAATGACTTACACACTAAGCCGTTATTCTGAGATACTAGCTCAATATTTTGAGATACTAAATCATTATTTTGTGACAAGCAAGTCACTGAGCAATAACGCTTAGGCCACCAATGGCCAGCAGCAGCCCAGCAGCAGCCCTGTTATACACTAAAGAAAACATGTTTATTAAGATGATACTCCACTTCTGCCATATTCTGCCAGTAGATGCCCCGCAATCTTACACACTGGACTTTTAAATGTAGACACACTGTCCGTGTTGTTTTTTGGCATTTGAACAAAGACACTTTCATTTTTTGGAAGACAATAACAGATTACATAATTTAGTGGACATGTACATTTTTCATGAGCTGGTTCCACTGTAGTGGCTCAGCATCTCCTTTAGAAGGACAGTTCACTCCAAAAACAAAAATACATATTTTTTCCCCTGGCCTGCAGTGCTGCCTACATTCCTCTAGATTGTTTTGGTGTGAGTTGCAGAGTTTTTCTCCAATAAAACAGAACTAGATGGCACTAGTCCTGTGGTGATAAAATTGCTAAAATAATGAAAAACTCAAACAGTAACGTATCTTTCCAGAAATCACAACCTGGTTACTCAAGATAATCCACAGACCTTGCTGAGAGCAGTTTCAAGTAGGAACTACTTTCTTTCTGTTGTGGAATCTTTTGGAATTACTTTAGAATCCACCTGCACTGGTTTTGAATTATTCAAGTGTGTTTTTTTTTGGTATGAGCTATGAGCACCACAAGCCAAATGCCATTTAGAGCCATTTAGTCCCATTATATTGGAGAGAAGGCAGACATCTCTACAGACGATATCTCCAAAATTGCAACTCACACCAAAAACCATCTAGATGGATAAACAGCACTACAGGCCAGGGTAAATAAAAAATCTGTATTTTTGATTTTGGGGCGAACTGTCCCTTTAACTATCAGCTGCACATCAACAGCACAAACTGCATTAGCCTTTCAGACATGAATCAGAGGTCTACAAATATTGTACTGAAAACAATCTTTATCCAGCCAGGGTGACTGGTTGCAATGTACTGTATATGCTGTATAAGTACTGTACATGTTCACTGCAACTGTGTATAGGTTTTACTGTATAAATTACGAGGTGTGAGCCTTTTTTGCATGTACTGTTGCATTGTTTTGTAATATTTCCAGAGACCATCAGTTACTTTTACCTGGAGCAAAAAAAACAACAAAAACATGTTTGCATTTGGTGAAATTTAGAGCACAAGCTGAGAGTTCCCTGTCAAAAAGGGAACTCTTATTCATGTCAGCCTTAATCTTATTTTTGGCATGCGATATCTTTATCATAGATGCACAATGTCTGTCTTCATTCTGCTTGGAAAATAGAGGCAGAAGATCCATGCAAATTGATTTCTTTTGGGTGTTAGCTCGTGAAGACGCATAGAACAGCAACCCGAGCCAGCACTGTTTGTTTGCATATCGCATTTTCTTCGTTTTGCATAATTATTGTACGATCATTTCATGATGAATAAACAAGAAGTCATGAATGAGTATTTTCCAAAGCTAATCACAGAAACATCTGTCATGAGTTTTACTTTGACAAGACAAGTCTGAAATGCCTCCTGTGGTGGCACTGTGCCATCTGGACAGTTCAAACCTTAAAGGAATAGTTCAACATTTAGGGAAATACACTTATTTACATTCTTGATTAGAGAAGATCCATATGAATCTTATGTATGTGCACTAAATATGAAGCTTTCTGTAAGGATTTAACAAATGGCATGACATGTTAATTTGTGAAATCAAGATGAGCTAGTGGGAATTTTTTAAACTTTGGACTAGAGCTGCAATGATTAATCAATGAATAAATTAATCTCTAACTATTTTGATAATCAATTAGTCAGTTTGAGTAATTTTAAAGAAAAAAGTGAGAATTCTCTGATTTCGGCTTCTTACATTTGATTTTTTGTTTTCTTTTTTCTTCTCTGACAGTAATGGAGTGAAAACTGATAAACTGAATATCTGAGTTGTGAGTAAAACAGGACCCTTAAGGATGTCATCTTAAGTTTTGGGAAACTGATGAACATGTTTCACCATTTTATGCAGCCATAGTTTGGACAGAGATCGCCATTTCCTGCCGTATCCAGTATTTATGCCAAGTTAAGCTAACCAGCTGTAGCATCATATTTTCAGTATAAACACGAGGGAAATCAACCTAAACATCTGTCTTGGCAAGCAATCCAATAAGCACATTTCCAAAAATTTCAAACTTTTAAAAACATGGTTTAAAAAAACAGCTCATGAAAGAAAAAACTTTTCTGCAAATTAAAAATGCTAATATTTCAGAGGATCCCATTAAAAGTTGGGATGTGTCCAGTCAGGGGGAGAATGTGGTATTTACAGGAGTGACCCACCACCTCGACAGAGTGTACTTGGATGACAGGCTGGAGTGGGCAGGGAACACGGGGGCGCTCTCCCAAAAGGCCAGAGTTGACCCTATAAGTTCCTTGTCTTGTCACAGTTTGGACACCAGAGGACAGGAAGGCTGCTGAGGTCTCACTGGACTCCCTAATTGGATTTCACAGTTACACTTCCTTAACTTCTGGCACAGTGTTATTCTTCCTTTAACTTGTAATTGCATTCATTTGCACACCTTACTGTAATAAGAACATGTGTATCCCTGCACTTTAAAAAGAATTGTTTTTTTACCGGCTAGAACCTTCATTTGACTCTTGTTTTTTCGCTCAATTCTGTTTTTTTCAGGTAAGAACAACCAGAGACAGAGTAAATGTCAGGATGTGACAAATGTGAGTTTTTTTTAATGACTAAACAATAGATAAACAAGCAGAATGATGAATAACTCAACTGAGAGCTGAACGTACTGCATTTTTTCAACACTTTTCAGTAAACAGCAGTATTCTTATTGTTATAATCAAAACCAAAACTATGAGTGCTGTAAGAGACCAGCTGATTACTATCACTGATCCAGCACTGTACTCCAAAGCAGCCATAAATAAATAATAAACTTTCATTAAAACAAAGCGCAAAAAACTTTTAAGTAAAACAAAAGACAGTCCAAAAAAGTTGGAATTTTGTAAACACAAGTTAAACATCATTATTAGACTGATTCAGTCATCAACAGAAGGAGTGAGGGGAGTGACTTAAGGTCGTCCAAGCATGGCTTTGTAGAAAGTGAGAGAGTGGCGGAGGGAGTGGTCCTGCTCCATACACACCAGCAGATCCTTCATCATGACCCGAGTCACTCTTTGAAGACCCTGTCTGGGCAGCAGAGTCACCTGAGACACACACACACAGACACAGACACAGACACAGACACAGACACACACACACACACACACACACACACACACACACATACACACACACAGACACACGCACGCACGCACACACGCACGGTTTTCATATATATTTTTATCTAAGCAAATCATCACAAAACACACCCCCAACTAGGATGACTGAGACAGCACAGCATTCTTATTTGTTGTCCTGCGTCCCATAAATTAAGATGATGTCCTGAATTTTGATTGGCTCTAGTTTTCAGTAGTCAAATGACTGCGGGACAGACACTTTGTCTAAAATCTGGCTTTTATCCAGTGGCTGTGAGGAAAAGCAGTGAGGGCTGTCAACGCAGGGCTGCATTTGATGTCAATCAGTGACGCACACACGTGGGTCAAGTGCGGGTTAACCTGTCACCGTCTTTGCTGCCTACACTACGCTGCCTACACTACGCCAAACAGGGGAAATTGTGAGTCACCACAAAGTCACACACTTTGCAGATTTTGGCAGAATAGGATGGAAATTACCGCAGAAGAAATGAGGTGCAGCTTCAACAGAGACTGGAAAAGTAGTTAACAGGTGGAAGGTGATTATCAGAGAGATTTTTGCTAAATTTGACAGTTAACGCTAATACAATACAGTGCAATCTCACAAGAAACGTGGCTCAAAAAGAGATGTGCCGATCTTTGGATCTGTTCCTACTAGAGCTGCAACAATTAATCGAATAATTGATTATTAATTATTAAATCAATTGCCAGCTATTTTGAGCATTGATTAATTATTCTGAGTGATTTTTTTAAGGGAAAAAGGTCACAATTCTCTGATTCAAGCTTCCTAAAAGAGAATATTTTCTGGTTTCTTTCCTCCTTTATGACAGTAAAGTGAATATCTTTGGGTTGTGGACAAAACAAGACATTTGAGGATGTGCTCTTAAGCTTTTGGAAACACTGATTGACATTGTTCGCCATTTTCTGACAGTCCTAACTCCTATTGAAAGAGAAGATATCGGTTGGAAAGATGAGGTAAGAGCAGCTGAAATAACTAGTGTTTACCACACTGTGCAGCACTCCTCTCTATTTCATCCCAAACCAAGATCTTTTCCCAAACCTAACCAAGTAGTAACATAACCAAACTGCAAACCTCATCACATTAACATCGTGCTAAAAAGGTTTTCTGACAGAAATGTCTCATACAGACACTAAAGGGTCTCTAGAGCTTGAGTATGAGATGCTAAAGAGAACGACAAATCAGCTTCGGTATTGGATGAGCTGGGATGAGACAGGGTTGAAACACCAGAAACACAAAAAGCTTTTGAGCAGGAGTCAGGGAATGACCGCAGAAAAATCAAAGTGGACACACGTGTCTGAGACCAGGGATCAACTCTGTCCACCCCTATACAACCACCTGTTATCATGACTGAACCCTCTTTGCCTAAAGGCTGATTCACAGCCTACACTGTTGTGAGCATTTATACTTGTGCATAGCCTGTGTTGCTCTGAAGTTACACCACAAAACACTTGTTGGTGGTTGAGTTTCTTTGTGTACTTCAAACAATGGTGACTGAAACTGAATCAATCACTGAAATTTTATTACCATGTTTGGGGAAATCTCTTTTGATGAATTTTCTGTCTTTGGATTGTGGCGAAGACGAGTCGTACAAATGCACATATTTCCTCAGTTAATCCTCCACGATTTGGTTCACGTTCATCCAACCCATGTTCAAGGAGCAGTCACTAATGCCATGCTAACAAGTGGACCAATCACAATCGTTGCCTTCTGCGTCGCTCTGATGCCAGGCTATGGTGAAAAGTACCTATGACATAAATATTATGCAGAAGCATAAACTGGACTGAAGTCATGTGATGACAAGTTAGCAATCTCCATGACAACTGAGCAGACTGCACCTGCAGAGGCAGATTGTGAGATGTGGCTAATAGCTCGAAGACCCTAAAAATAAAAGACCCTGAAAAATACACAAAAAAATTCTTTGCTTCACTACTCTGCCAATATGTCATTTTAAAGCTTATTTCTAGATAAAAGTGCTCACGTTTGACAGCAGCCCGGTACGTGTCTGTCTGAGCATGTGCAGTAACACATGCTAAAGAGTGAAAAAGAACAGTTGTACAGAGAGCTTCCAGTGCAAACAGTGTTGCCATCACTCCCCCACAGTTCCTGTCATCAGAGTGTGTTCTGCCAGCTGAGGTAAAGCCTGTGAAGAGGTAAAGGAAGCCCTGTGGCTGTGAGAGGAAAGACAGAGAGAAGGAGGAGGCAGGCAGCCGGCTCCGCTGGGTAACGCAGTTCAAAGGCAGTGGGAAGTGTGTGCAGTTAACAGAGTGTCCTCATCTTTAAACCTACAGCCTGCAGGGCCACGACTTAAACACACACAGAATTAAAGACTCAATGAGCTAAACTAACAGTCTCACACATGCTAACTGCGCTAAGCTGTAGGCTCCCTGTGTGTCTGCGTCAGCTGAGGAGGGCCAAGCCAGTCTATCAACCTGTGGTAATGTGAAAAGGTGCTGCTTTCTTTGATTTTCTTTCGGCTGATGGTGCTACACAATCATTGTTGCATTTTTGTTCCATTTTGCTTCAATTCTAGATCTTAAGAAGATGTGTGTGTGGGGTGTTTTATATTTTGTTTGTCTGCTTGGTACTTTGTAGTTTTTACTGTGGTCCCTTTCTGTTCTTATCCTTAAACTCCCAATATGTAACAACTGCCACTAGAGGCCTCTCACATGTAAATGACAACAAAAGACGTAGTTTGATGACCCCGAGCAGTAGTGTGGGAGCATGGGAGTCGTTTTCTTCATTGTTTAACAACCACCATAGCTGATGAAAATCTATCTGACGTGCCTCGGGGAGAAATCATGTTCACTGATATATTAAGTTATATTCACATTTACTTCCATCCTCACTCTCCGACGTATCCAACGTATCCCATGTTTTCCAAGAAGCTACAACACTAATGGCTAGTAGGTACCTACGATAAGGGAGTACTACAGTACAGTGAGTCGAGCTGTTTTACACAAATACCACCATGATACCGCAAAATGTGAGGAAAGTATGAAGGTATGAAAAAAAGTTACTGCCAAGCCTAGGAAAAAGGTCAATTACTGTCTGATTTCTTTATTAAAACAACAATAGTTTGTTTTGCTGCCCTCAGAATTCTGTGACCTGTAGTATTAACCTGCATCTGCTGTTAACTACACGGACCAAATCGTTGACATTTGCTTTAATATTTTTTTTATTACGTTGGTGCTTTTCTGGCTACAATATGTCATGTAGTGAAAAAGATCTATCAACATTAAAACTTATCTAGCTGCATTGAAGCTCTTCCATCCTTTCAGAGGCCTGAGCAAATAGAAATACTATAAATACTCAAATAGTGATCAGTTATCGAGAGCTGTTACCTCAAACGCCTTTATTTTGAACAAGCTGATATCAGAGAGAGGCATTCATTCATATTTACTCTCCTGTTTTCTATGTTCATCTTATGAGTTAGAGGGCCTTCCTGTTTTCTGATCTGCTCCTGTTTTAATTTGCTTATGATGCAAACTGTTCTTTCATGTTCTTTCACCTGTTATCTTGACTAATTCAGTATCATCTACAGTACCAGTCAAAAGTTTGGACACACTTCTCACTTAATGTTCATTCTTTATTTTTCATAAAAAATGGTTCAGATTATACCAACAGGGTGCAAAACTGTCATTAAAGCAAAAGATGGCTTTTGCACACTTGTAGGTTGACTGGTGCATAGGAGACCATGGGTCAACAATATAAAGCAAAAAGACTCTTGCACACTGTCTTCTGCACTACAAATAAGATTTAAAGCGATATTCCACTTTGCCAGAATAAGCCACTCAGTATGTACTCACCCCTATGCCGATGTGATGATGGGTGAAGG
>JAJHUR010140510.1:552190-564614 GCA_027495735.1 Lutjanus campechanus | reverse complement strand
TTCAAAATCCTCCTGCTAACATTCAAGGCCATCCACAACCTCGCTCCCCCATATCTGTCTGACCTTATCCATGTTCCCACTCCCTCTAGCTCCCTCAGATCCTCTTCCTCCATACACCTGTCTGTCCCCTCCGCCCGTCTCACTGCCTTGGGGAGCAGAGCATTCAGCCGCTCTGCTCCCCGTCTCTGGAATTCATTACCATCCCAACTCAGAAACATCGACTCACTCCCTCATTTCAAATCACAACTCAAAACACATCTGTTTAAGACTGCCTTTTCTATCTGAGGCCCATTGATATTGCCATTGCCTCTGTCTATTTTATTGATTTTATTGATTTTTATTGTTGTTTCTTTTTAATGCAATTTTATGTATCTTTGTACGGTGTCCTTGAGTGCCGAGAAAGGCGCCTTCAAATAAAATGTATTATTATTATTATTATTATTGTTTTAAGCATCATTTTAATGTTTTTAAAGATTGTAGAATAGTGCCAGTGGGTTTCACTGATCACTCTCTGGTTTTATGTGATGTGTTTTTTAAAAATGTTTTGCCAAAGAGTGCGTACTGGCACTTTAATTCTGTTTTAATTTTAGATAAAGGTTTTAAAGAGGTTTTAAGCTATTTTTGGTGTGTTTTTAGAGACAGAAAAAATGACTTTGATAGTCTTAGGCAGTGGTGGGACCATGGGAAGGTACAAATAAAGCTTCTGTGTCAGCAGTACACTCTCAATGTCACACAGCACATGTGTAGATCTATAAGACCTGGAGAGTGAGATAGTGGATTTGGAAACACTTAGCTATTCCACAGGAAATCGAGGACATATTGAAGTCCTTAACTCCAAAAAAATGGCCTTAGCCAACCTGCTGGACTCCAGGGTACAGGGGGCGCTGGTCCGGTCCAGGGTCCAAAACATCTCCGAGATGGATGCTCCCTCTGGCTTCTTTTTTGGTCTGGAGAAGAAGCACGGGCAGAGGAAGATAATCCACACACTTCTATCTGACACAGGGCAAGAACTAACTGAACCCGGCCAGATCAGGAGCAGAGCTGTTCAGTTTTTCTCCTCCCTGTACTCGTCTGAATATGAGGAGAATAATGAACTCGAGAAAGAGTTTTGTGAGTTACCTCAAGTGTCCGCAGACACCAACACCCAGCTGAGCCGAGTGCTCCAGCTGGAGGAACTGACAGCAGCCCTACGCAGCATGCAGGGCAGAAAAGCTCCAGGTATTGACGGACTCACAGTTGAGTTTTATAAAGAGTACTGGGACATCCTGGGTCCTGACCTGCTGCTTGTCCTCAACAAAAGTCTGGCCGGTGGTTCTCTCCCCCTCTCCTGCCGCAGAGCTGTGGTGACCCTTCTCCCTATAAGGGGAACCTGCAGGAGATTAAGAATTGGCGCCCCGTGTCGTTGTTGTGTGTGGATTATAAGATTCTGTCCAAAGCTTTGGCCTCCAGACTGAGAGGAGCCATGGAGCAGGTAATTCACCGGGACCAGACCTACTGCGTGCCCGGCAGGTCCATGGTAGACAATGTCTACCTAATTTGTGATGTTTTGGAGCTCTCCAGCTCATTGGACAGTAATGCTGGTCTCATTTCGTTAGACCAGGAAAAGGCATTTGACCGGGTTGAGCACAAGTTCCTCTGGAGGGTGATGGAGAGGTTTGGGTTCAACTCTGGTTTCATTGCCATGATCCGTGTGCTGTATAATGACATTGAGAGTCTACTGAAGTTTAACGGCAGTCTGTGTGCTCCCTTCAGGGTGCATAGAGGCGTCCGGCAGGGCTGTGCTCTGTCTGGGATGCTCTATGTGCTCTCCCTCGAACCCCTCCTCTCTAAAATATGCACTAGTCTTGATGGATTGTTTTTACCGAGAGAGGAGGGGGGACAGGGCCTCATCCACCTGGCCAGCAGGACGGCAGCGTTCAGGCTGCAGTTCCTGCAGAGGTTCCTAACTGGTCCAACAGACCTGGTGTGGAGAGGCGTGGCCAGCTGTATCTGTCTGCTGATGTAAGGTGACCTTGTGTGTCGAGAAAGGCGCCTATAAATAAAATGTATTATTATTATTATTATTATTATTATTATTATTATTATTATTATCTTCAGAGAGGTGAGTCACCTGGGACTGGATACTGCTCTGTTTTTAACTGATTTTAATTTTCTAAAATTAAATGGGGTGCCTCCTTTTTATCAAAGTGTTTTTAAAGTGTGGGCCTTTTTTAAAAGCAGCAGGGAAAGAAGCTCTAACTCTCTTTTCTGGCTACTGAAAGAACCGCTGATCCATGGAGCCAGGCTGGACATCTCCAGTGGAGCCACGCCTGGGCTGATGGCAGCTCTGACACTGCAGGGCCGGCTCTGAGGGACTCCCAGGCTGTGGGGCGTGTGCTGGGCCTCCAGTCTGGCAGAATGGTCCAGAGACTGCTGCAGCTCTGGAGAGAGAAATTGACTGTGAGAGAAAAGAGGCTCCTTGTGGAATTCGGTTAGGGGGCGGAGCCAGACCCCACAGACCCTTTCCCTGAGATCCAACTCAGGCCTCAGTTCGACCAGGGGGGTCCTCTGCTGAGAGAGACCACTTTCAGCCTGCACACTGTCCACAAAAAGACTCTCTACAGGACATGTGTGCAGGTGTTCAACAAAAAGACTTTGGGGGGTAGAGCACCCTGTGCATGGACAGAGAGACTGGGGGAAGCTGCTCCACACTGGAGGGTGCTCTACAAACCCCCCCTGAAGAAGAGAACAGGGGATCTACAGTGGAGGATCCTTCACGGTGCCATCGCATCAAATGTGTTTATTTCCATCATTAACCCTGCGGTGTCCAACCAGTGCCCCTTTTGTAAAATGAGAGAAACTTATTTTCATATTTTTAATGACTGTGAAAGGCTCACAGCCTTCTTCACTTTTTTAGCTCAGGTTTTTAGTTTTTTTAACCAAACGTTTTCAACTGCTAAACTTATTTATGGGGTGGGGTACAACAAAAACAACAAGAGAATGTGGCAGCTTTTAAATTTCATTGTTGGGGAAGCGAAAATGGCAATTTACATTTCCAGAAGAAATAAAATAGAAGGTGGGTCATGTGCTGATGCAGCCTCAGTGTGGCGCTGTAACCTCCGCTGCAGGCTCAGACTGGAGTTCTCGTTTTACAGACTCATGAAAGACCTGGGAAGCTTCTCTGATATCTGGTGCCACAAAAACATTCGGTGTGCTGTTTTAAACAACGAGCTGGTTTTTACTAACATATTGAGAGATTAAATGATTTATGTATTTATTTATTTATTTATTTTAAGTATGAGGGTATATAAATGTATGTTTGTGGTGGTTTTATAATTAATATAGATAAATCTGTATTTGTGTAAAAATCTGCATCATTTTGACAGTGACTATTGTCCCTGAAAACCGAAATAAAGTGTGATTATAAAAATCAAAAAATCTTCTTCTTCTTCTTCTTCTTCATCATCAGTCGTTTGTTTAAAATCATCTTCAGACCAGAACAGATTATTTCATCATGAAGTTTAAAACTGCAGCAGAAGTACTGAAGTAATCCCACACTGTCAAAATACTCCATTACTATGAAAACTCCTTCACTCTGACCAAAAGTACTGATCACACAGCATATTATTGATTAGTCTGTATTAATTTGGGATCAGTAGTGATTCTAACTACGTCATGAACACAAACACTTCCTGTTGGTGACTTTCAACTAAAACAAACAGTCAAACTTTAACAAACAGTCAGTAAGTTCAAGTGTGTGATAAAAATAGAAAACATTTGAATTTAGGTTCTCAGAGGGATTTTATTTCAGATTTGTTTAAATTTATTGATGATAAATTATTCACAAATAATAAAAAGTGTTTTTGTGTTTCTGAATCATCTTTCTGATATAAAATGTTGCAGATTAAACTGCAGGGAAAGTTAAACTCCACAACATCTGAAGAGGCACTTCATTATGAAAATCTGTCAATAATAAACAATGTTTCAGGTTTAATTATTTAACAACAACCTTTATTTTGAAGCGTCTGTATGAAGCTGTTATTGATTATTGATCAGGTTGTGTGTCTCTCAGTTCAGCAGCAGCAGTGAGTCTCTACCTGGACACTGATGACATCATGTTCTCTCTGCTCTCTGATTGGCTGCTGTGTGTGTAAGAGTTCAGCTGCTGCTGGAGTTTCTCTCAGTCCTCCTCACACTTCACACTGGGTCATACTGGTTCATACTGGTTCAAGTCCACAGACTGATGATGATGATGAAGATGGTCCTGGTCCTCTCCTGTGTCCTCTGTGTCTCAGCTGATGGTAAGTTTCTGTCTCATTTAAACTTCAACACAGACAGACAGACTTGTTCAAATAAACAGGAAATGTCAGCCTAAAAATTCCGAGCCCTGGATCACTCCAGATCTGCAAAGATCTTCTATTAAAAAGAATAAATTATTATTATTATTATTATTATTATTATTATTATTATTGTTGTTGTTAGCCCCTCACATTTAATATGCCCCACATTTATGTG
Source organism: Lutjanus campechanus (assembly GCA_027495735.1). NCBI lineage: Eukaryota > Metazoa > Chordata > Actinopteri > Lutjaniformes > Lutjanidae > Lutjanus > Lutjanus campechanus. The sequence continues at coordinate 560,120 of JAJHUR010140510.1, read as the reverse complement.
GCTCAGTAGTAGAGCGGGTCGTCTCCCATTTGGGAGGTTGGTGGTTAGATTCCCGGCTCCTCTGGTCTACATGTCGAAGTGTCCTTGGGCAAGACACTGAGAACCCCACATTGCCTCTGATGGCTGCACCAATGGTGTATGAATGTGTGAATGACTTCTGATGCACAAGTTGGGTCTTTGTTGAAGAAGCCACCTGTGTCATTAGTGTGTGAATGTGACTTGTAGTTGTGAAAGTGCTTTGAGTGGTCTATAACTAGAAAAGTGCTATATAAATACAGTCCATTTACCATTTACCATGAAAAATATAAGGATCATATCACAAAATTACTACAAACTGAAAAAATGTGAACAATCCTGTAATGATATAAAACACATGAAACCTTATAAATGAATTAATAATTAATAAGAAAAAAGTCTCCACAACTTTCCCACCTCAATTATCTAATGCTGAGAGAAATTTCACTCATCTTTCAGACATAACAAATGACTTAAATGATTTATTTATTACTGTTGGTCCGTCCTTAACTATAAATTTAGAGAGTACAGATAAATCCTTCCTGGTGAATATCAATGAGCAGTAACCCAAATCCCCCACTTCTAAAAAAGTACATGATACTAAATAAAAGATTCTGCTGCAGAACATGATGAAATAAGATCGGCCCTTGTAAAGGAGGTAGTTTTGTCTTTTGTTGAGCTCCTCATTCATGTTTTAACTTTATCACTAAAAACAGATGTTTTTACAAAGTGATCTTAAATTATTTTAAATCAGGTGATTCTAACAAATTTACTGATTGTTGTCCCATATATCTGGTTTACCCAGTTTTTTTTAAGTTGTAGACAAACTCATATATTCAAGAAAAATCTCTACACCTCTAGACAATAAAAAACTTGTCAAAAGCTTTTTTTTTCCAAATATTTTTATTGAAAGAAAAAATAGTGAGATAATAATAGTGTAAAATACAATTCACTTTTTATTTTTTAAATATGCATATGCATACATATGTACGCATGAACACATACATAAACAAACACTTAAACAACACTTGCAGGTGCTCACTTATCCACACCCCCACACATACACACACACAGACAGAATGCAAAGAACAATGCACAACATGCCATTATACTCTAACGCCATTATTACCTGCAGGAGACATACCTGATCTCAGCTGATCAGTGTCGGCACACCGCCCTCGTTTTATCCACCTGTCTTTCTCCGTTGCAATATTTAACCAGGAAGCCGAAGTGTTCCCAAGCAGGAGACTTTAGCGACAGGGGAGGGTCTTCAAGCTCCGGTTTACTGCTAGCAGTAGCCATCATGCGCACGGGCTGCAGGTGTAGCCTGTCTCTTATACACATCTAGATGTGTATAAGAGACAGGTGTTGCACACAGTATGGCATTTATGTTGACAGTAGATGAAGACCACCATCACTCTAAATCCCCTCTCCAAGGGCTAGGCATTGGGATGGTTTCTGCATTTCCTCTGGACTACATGCATTTAGTTTGCCTGGGCATTGTGCGCAAATTGATTGGTCTGTGGTTTAAGGTGCCATTGCAGTATCGGGTTCCATCTTCTGCCCTTTCTGCCATCTCTGATCACTTGTGCATAATATGACAAACTATTTCATTTAAATTACTTACGTGGCAAAGACGAACACTTTCCAACAACTGTGATCCGGACAAATCTAAATGTGACAGGAAGAGAAGAAGGCAAAAATGAGTTTTGTTTTTGCTCTCCAACCACAGCTTCCAACTAGACCAGTTCTGAGTTCAGTTTAGGTTTCATGAGTCCAGCCATTGTTACGATTACAATGATAGTGCCGACTGGCACTGGCCTTGGCCAAGGCCGCTGCTAGAACAACATTCCCAGGAGAACATTGTAGCGAGACGCTCTCTGCATTCCTTCCCCCACCCCCCTCACGAACACCTGTGGATGTTGACTCTGACTGGACTCGATCAGGGTTGTCTCCATGGCAATCGCTGTGTTATCGCTACGACATCCTGCGGACTGAGGCATCATGATTGGGATACCAGGCGAAGGCGACTCTCCAGGCCTACACACACACACACACACACACAATCCCTACACATATACAGATATACAACTCACCCCCCCATCCCCCACTCCACGCCTTCGCTGCTTTCTACCCCCAGTGGGACAGGCGGGTCTGTTGACCAGCGCCGTAATGGCTGCAGGACCGGATGACTGCTTGCCTACGCTGGATTACCTCCACCTCTCCCCCCAATCCTCTTCGTGATGCATATCCTGTGTCTTAATGTTGTTGAAGTCTACTTACTTGTGCTCATGTTGCTGAGGTGGTTTTTTTTTTTCTGTCCCCACACTGTACTTCCCACAGGAGCATAGTCTGGGGGTTGCCTTTTTTTCTCCTCCCCTCCCCTCACGTTACGCTGTATTCTGTATTTCCAAACCCTGTCATCCTGTCCTGTTCACCCCCACTTGTTATATTGTTTGTTATGATGTATGTATGGACGGGCTGACGGCTAATTTCGCATTTGCATGTACTTGTGACTTGTAACATGTGACAATAAAGGGCATCATTCATAGGAACTTCAGTCAGTACTAAATCTGCTTTATACATACATATATGTATGTATATATATATATATATATATATATATATATATATATATATATACATATTGAACTAAAAGCGCGCACTGTGACCGTTAGGTTACGTAGGCTAGGTGACCTAAACTAAACGTGACGTATTTTGAAAAGCCGACAACAGTGTCTGCCTTCTCAGAATAACACCATAATTTTGGAGCAATAAATATGCCAACATTAACCAGTGTTTCCCACACATTAATTTATTTGTGGCACTGTTCAAGGCTGTCAAAGTTAACGCGTTAATGACCAAACAGACAGGTGTGTGGGTGTGTGTGTGTCACATGATCCGGTCTGAGACATGAAACTCATGGACTGAGGAGTCGTCCCACTGCGGTCTGCATGTCACACCGACGATCGTGCATTTGTAGGAGGATGTTGTAGTTGCTGTTGTTGCCGTTGTTGTTGTTGTGTGTGACATAGAGCTGCCGCTTCGAGTAGCGAGTTCCCCCCCAATCGCCCGTTCATTCACCTGGTGAGGGAGGGGGTGGGGGTCGGGGGAGGTGGCGCCGTCTTATAATGTTACAGAAAAACTGCATATTTTTTTCTCCCCATGTTCCTACCCCCCGCCACACCACCACTAATAGATTCCTGGTCTGTGGGAAACACTGTCAACAATAATTAATTTTTTTTTTTAAATGACAGGGGGCTGATCTCGGTACTTATTAAAGTAGGTATATTTTTTAAAGAAAGAATTAAATTTAGAGCAAAATTATTAATTTATTTAATTTGTCTGTGTTAGGAAATTATTAATCATAGGCTATCCAGTGGTTTGACTGTAATAAACTGCATGAGCAGTAGCCTAAGTCTCAAACCAGTGGGCAATCAGTCAGTCAAAAAAAAAAAAAAAATTGAGGCACATTTCACTTTGTTACAGCACACCTGACAGCTGCTTTCATGTAGTCACAGAGTTATTAGGAAGAAATATAGAGCCTGTAGATTTTAATCAGGGTCTTATTCAGAATCAGAATGTTTCACATGTCTTATCATGTCTGTATTAATGTTAATTATGAAAGTTAGTCCACAATTGTTTAACTGGGATTTTGATATTAGGATGAAAAAAATAAACGGAACACATTTAAAAACAAACAAACAAAAACACAGAAAATGCTGTCTAACCTATACATAATTCTTCCCCACAGTCATGACTTTGTGATTAAAGTGGGGCCCATGTTACTGAAGCAACATGGGCCCCAGATATTATTGCCATGTTCCACCCCATGTTTACTTTGCCCCATTATATCCCTTTTCGGGCCCATACAGTAGGCCCACATGGGTTTACTATGTAGGACCCATGTTACTGAAGCATCATGGGTCCCAGATAGTATTACCAAGTTCCACCCCATGCCTACTTTGCCCACTTACATCCCTTATGGGACCCATAGAGTAGACCCACATGGGCATACCATGTTGGACCCATGTTGCTTCAGTAACATGGGTCCCAGATGGTGTTATCAAGTTCCATCCCATGTTTACTTTGCCCCATTATATCCCTTATGGGGCCCATAGAGTAGGCCCACATGGGCTAACCATCTGGGCCTCATGTTACAAAAACCACATTGGGACCACACAACCTGTCTAACTCCAGCCAATGCCCACTTAGCCCACTCCCATCACTTGCAGGGCCCACATGGTTATCCCACAAAAGCTTCCTATATGTGCCAAAGTTGAAGGAACCATATGGGGCCCAAGAAACTATACCCAATTCCATCCCATGCCCACTCTGCCCACTTATATCCCTTATGGGACCTTTTGAGTTGGCCCACATGGGCTTTCCATGTGGGGCTCATGTTAAGTGACCCATATGGGAACCATATAACCTGCCTACTTCTATCCCATGTCCACTTAGCCGACTCATATCCCCTATGGGACCCATATGGACTGACCATATAGGCTTCCTATATAGGACCCATGTTACTGAAACCATGTGGGGCCCAGACAATTTGCCCAGTTCGAGCCCATACCCACTTGGTACCCATGTTGCCCCTTTACAACCCATATGGGGCCCACATGTACATGTTGGCTGGGCTCCGGTCTCCCAGGCATCTCTACATCTACTGTTGGATGCTACATCATCTCCGTGCCGGCTTCAAAAGGGGTCCCGCCTTCGTCTTCGCCAGCGCCGCCAGCCTTCAGAGGGGTCCCGCCTTCGTCTTCGCCAGCGCCGCCGGCCTTCAGAGGGAATCCGCCTTCGTCTTCGCCAGCGCCGCCGGCCTCCAGAGGGGCCCCGCCTTCGTCTTCGCCAGCACCGCAGGCCTCCAGAAGGGTCCCACCTTAGTCTTTGCCAGCGCTGCTGGCCTCCTGCTCGTCCGCCTGACGGGTCACGCCTTCGCCTGTGGCCTCCTGCTCGTCCTCCCGACGGGTCCCGCCTTCGCCTGGGGTCTCCTGCAAGTCCTTCCGACGGGTCCCGCCTTCGCCTGTGGCGTCCTGCTCGTCCTTCCGACGGGTCCTGCCTTCGCCTGTGGCCTCCTGCTCATCCTCCCGACGGGTCCCGCCTTCGCCTGTGGCCTCCTGCTCGGCCCCCTGAGGGGTCTTGCGCCTTCGTCTTCGCCTGAGGCCTCCTGTTCGGTCCCCTGAGGGGTCTCGCCTTCATCTTCGCCTATGGCCCCCTGCTCGGCCCCCTGAGGGGTCTCGCCTTCGCCGCCGGCCTCCTGCTCGGCTCTGCTCCTCTGGGTGGACTTCAGGCCATCCGCCTGAAGTTTTTGGCTCTGCCCCTGCCCTGCCTTCAGGCCGGCTGCCTGAAGTCTCCGGCTCTGCCTCTGCCCTGCCTTCAGGCCGCCCGCCTGAAGTCTCCGGCTCCGCCTCTGCCCTGCCTCCAGGCCGCCCGCCTGAGGTCTCCGGCTCTGCCTCTGCCTTGCCTGCAGGCCGTCCGCCTGAAGTCTCTGGCTCTGCCCCTGCCCTGCCTTCAGGCCGTCCGCCTGAAGTCTCTGGCTCCGCCTCTGCCCTGCCTCCAGGCCGCCCGCCTGAGGCCTCCGGCTCCGTCTCTGCCCTGCCTCCAGGCCGCCCACCTGAGGCTTCAACCTGGCCCCTGCCCGTCCACGGGTCAACAGACTTTTGGACTCTGCCTTCCCTTGTTGCCAGGCTCGGTGCCTGAGATTGTGACTTATTTTGTTTTTTGCACTTTCCTGGATTTTGTTGCCTGGACTCCCTTTTGCCTCAGTAAGTTTTTTGTGTTGCATTTTTCCCTGCCTTGTTTTAAGACTTACTGTTGCCTCTTTTTGTTGTAGTGTGTTTGGATCTTTTTGTTTTTTTTATTAAACTTCTCTAAACTGCTCCTCTGTCTCGGTCTGCATTTTGGGTCCTCACCTCCAGCATTTTTAGTAGACTTTACACCTCACAGCAATCACTGATTATACCACAGCAGAGTGAGATGAGTAAAAGTCAGACTGAATTTTGTAAATTTGATGATGAAGGCAGTGACTAAACTAGTGTAAGAAAAGGGTCATTTCAACATGTATTAATTCCTGAAGTTTAATTCACAGAGAACTTCAGAGCTGTACTCCTGCATTCATTATGCAGCATCAATGACTGAATACATACAATAAGAAATGAGGAAAACAATGAGATATGTGGATCCTGTGATTATTTACAGACACTAACATTGAGATTATTGTATGTACTGTTTACTATGTACTGCTATCTGTGTACTGAGTTGTACATACAGATACTTTATGCATAGTACAGTGGCAAATTTTATATGAGTTGCAGTAGAAAGAGATGTAAATCTTCAGAGCCAAACTAGTGATGATTACCAGCAAATAATGAGTCAAGAGAGCTTAGAGTGAGTAAAATCACCTAAAATCACCTGGTCCTTTACCAATGTAACAAAACTGAGTTTTATCAATCACTGGAATAATATGAGGCTTCATTGGAAAGTTACATGAATTTTGTAAGTTATCATTTGTTTGTTGGTGTTGCTCTTTTTAAAGTTATATCACACAAGTTCCCTCTCAAACATAAAAGAAGATAAAAGAAATGTTAAATATCATAATATGCAAAGTGGCAACTGCCCTGCGACCCCCGATCCTTTGCTTTCAGGTTCACCGTGTGGTATTTTTGCTGTTTTGATTAACTGGAAATTTAATTTACTTGAGCCAGAGCTAGTGTCATAGATAATATCCTGGAGATGAGTTAGGCCTTTTTCTGTCCATCAGTGAGAATTGGACACCTTCTGTGTAGAAGTATTCAGTTAAAGAGGTTACCTTTCTTGTGTCTTTATAATGGAAAATGTGCAACTTACTGCCAAAATTATAGATTTTTCACTGTAAATGAACAAGGTCTATTTATTATTACTACTTTATTTGATCTGAGTTGATCATTCACAGTGATGAAACTTCCACCTATTTCTTAACTCTGTCTACCTGCCGCCAAAACAAATGAAGACACTAAATGAAAACTACTGTGAGAGAAAGATCATTTCAAAAGTAATTCCTAAAGCTTTCTTCACAGAGGCAAAAATTCAGAGGTGTACTCCTGCATTCATTATGCTGCATCTATAACTGAAAACATACAGAAAATAAGGCAAAAATAAGATATGTGTATCCTGCATTTATTTTGACATATTCACATTGTGATTACCATACACACTGTTTGCAGTGCACCTCTATCTGTGTACTGAGTTGTATATGCATAGTACAGTTGCAATTTTTAAGTGCAACATGCAGAAGAAAGAGGTGTAAGTGTTCAGTGCCAAATTAGTGATGGTTGCCAATATTTCACCCCCTCAAATAATGAGTCAAGAGAGCTTAGAATGAGTAAAATCACCTTGAAATATTTTCCCAGAAATTATCATTCTGAAAGCTGATCGAAACCAGCTGTAAAAGAAACCATAGATGAATGGATTGAGCATTGAATTTGACCATCCAAGATATCTAAATGCAAAAAATGTTTTGTCATATGTATATCCTATTTCCACCGTTGCTAAGTAGGACAAGGGCCAATAAATATAGAAAGGAGTGCAGCAGATCAGAAAAACTCCCATCACAATAGCCAGAGTTTTTGTGGCCTTTCTCTCCATCTTACTTTCAGAGTTTGTGCTCTGACAGGTTGTGTTCTGGATGCTGTATGCCTGTCTCTGTGCTACAATCAAAATCTTTAGGTAGATGGCACACATTATGATAGCTGGGAGGTAAAAACAAAAAATATCTTGTACAACTGGAAATGAGAAGCCAAGAATAGATAAAATCCAGCTCACCAGGATCATGATCACAGTAACACGGACATTTATTTTAGTTCTGTACCTCAGAGGCTGACACACAGCATAATATCTGTCAACAGAAATAAAGCACAAATTCATAACAGAA
>JAJHUR010140510.1:504066-521940 GCA_027495735.1 Lutjanus campechanus | reverse complement strand
GACCTGTTGACTTCAGGTCGGCCCCGCCCATTATGACGTGTTCTTGTGATGAAACCCGATCCGCTGTGAACACGGAGTATTTTATTTTGAAAATCAACCGGGGTTTTATTTTGCATTTTGTAGCCGACTTCCCTCCTGGCACAATCAGCCCTGTGCTGCTTGATGCGGTCGTGCTCCGCCGTCCGGCAAAAATAGAAGCTCTGCGTATCTGTTGCGGAGGGCTGTCGGAGGCCGCAGCCGTTCCGCAGCAGAGACGGAGCCTGTGTGAGTTGACACATAGACTAACATTGAAACGTAACGGCTCCGACGCCGTGGCGCAGTCCGCATGCAGTGTATTTTGCCAGTTACTGTCTCAGAGTAAATTCACCTGAAACACAGAAGAAAATGTGAATTTTTATCTTTTAAAAAAAAAATTGTTTTGAGTGAAAAACACTTTTGAATCATAGAATAGTAGCCCGATTCATCTAGGAATTAGTAAAATGATATCTGATGAGTAACTGTGCAAAAGAGAACCTGAACAGTTATGTTTTAACACAGACATATCCAGGCAAAATTGCACCAAATATGCCATTTGCGCATCAGGCACACACACGTTTGGCACTGTGTTGTTAGTATGTTAGCTATCTGATTCAAACATTCAGAGAACCTCCTCTGCTGTATATTTCTCCCGTTTTCTGCTGACCGGGGCTGATAAAAACTCTCCTTTTCGGCCTGAGAGCAGCATAGACGCTGCGTCCTGTGCACATGTGGGGCAGAGTCCAGGGGACTATCTCGGCAACCCATTGGTTATTTTTTATGATCGACACCTCTCTAAACCAATCAGAGTCAGGAGACTCGATCGCTATCACCAAAATTTACCTTAGCAACACCAATGACGATACAGAAGGACGTGAAACCAAAGATAGTGTATTGTAGTGAAGATGCACACTCCACTCGAAAAAGGTCCCTCCTCTTTATGAAAACAACCAGAACTATTGCGATTCATTTCAAACTATTGAAGAGTCATAGGAGTAGACATAAGCAGTGATTTTTCAAGCTGGAATAACTTTAGGACACAAAACAGCTAAAGTAAGACATATTTTATGATTCTGTGAAGTTTTTTTTGCGGCTATTTGGCGTCTAACTCTTGAGTTTTTGTCGCACGGTGACGAGTGAGACCTCTTCGTAATCGGTAGGATCTCTGTTTTCATACAACACCCTACTTGTGCTGTTTGCTTGAATTAGCGAGAATAGTAAAAGCACTCAATGCGGGGTGAGCTTATTATTGCTTGTGGTTTAAATTGTGTTTCGTTTAGGTGGCAATGTTTGATAGAGGCATGCAGTGGACGTGGACCTATTTCTGTGCTTGTTGTGACTGAGAAAACGCAGTTGCTTCTTCAAAGTATTACCACTCCGTGACCGCACTGAAACCTGACACACCACTTGTCCCGCTACGTCTTGGCTCATTTACATACTAACAGTGATTGGATGTTGGGCTGAGGGGAGGTGTGTGTGCGCTGACCAGCCTGTGAATACACACACAGCGGAGGGACAGGGAGATAAGAGGAAGCTGATACTAGGATATATCGTCTTCGTGTCCCTTTTTCGGCGGATTTTTCCGCTACTGCAGATAATTTTGTCAATTTATAATGTATTAATTTTGTGAGTATATTAAAAATGTGCTTTCTCAACTTCTAAAATTTTGATTTGAGGGGGCAAGACATTTATTTGGGGGGGCGCTGCCCCCTCTTGCCCCTGCGTAGAGCCGGCCTCGCTCTTCTTATCCCTCCACCAAAGCTAAGAATGGATATCATTGAAGGTATGGTGAAAGAGATCTTCAAATACACAGCATATCCCAGTGACTCCTGAATTGAAGAGGCCGCTGAAGTTCTGGTGCATACTCATCCTTGCTTGATGCAAAGAGGAACTTGTGCTGGCTATGAGGGATGGAAACAATATCTAAAGACAAAGGTTGCCAATTTTCGCACAAAACTTTGCAAGATTGGACTCCCAGTGGTCAGCGTAAACTCTCAAGAACAAGCGCAAAGGTAAAGACAAGGCAGCTGCGAACATCAAAAAACCAAGGAAAGCAGAGGTTAACTTCCTGTCATCCCTCCCTGGGGGTGAAACAAGAGAGAGTCTTGAAGATGAACGAGTAGCTCTCTTGACAGAGGTGAAAAAGAGAAACAATGAAACTGTGGTCAGGGAGAAAATGCAGAGGACCTTTTACTACAGACGTCAGGAGGTTGTCCTGGACAAACCTGTGATCTCTGAATTTGTAAACAGGTGGCCTGCCTTGTTTACAGTGAGTGAAGTGAGTATTGATATTGTTTTGCATGCTGTTTTATGTACAAATATTTTTTCCCTGGTTAAAAGTTTGTTTTATTCTCTGTACTCTAAATTCCTTGTGAACTGTTATTTTCCATGGTATTATGTGGATAGTGTTTCTTAAGAACATGAATGTCAAAGACTGATTATAAAATATAAGATATTTAGTTGAAGTAAAATCCTGTGTAGAGGGTTGGCCCATTGTGGCACAGGGTTGCCTGCTCTGGTGTAAAAATTACATGGCAATGAATCAGCCTGCACTAAATTGGAAACTTTTCATCATGCTGTGTGGATAGCAAAAGCATACAGGCCTCAGCGTGTTAAAAATATAGTACTGATATCTTTAAGAACACTTTTTTTTTTTAGTTATTTCTTTGGCCATTTGTGCCTTTATTGACAGTGACAGCTGAAGAGTAGACAGGAAACAGGGCAGAGAGAGAAGGGATGACACGCACCAAAGGGCCGAGGGCGGGAGTCGAACCAGCGGCCGCTGTAGAGGACTACAGCTTCCATACATGGGTCGGACGCTCTACCCACTGAGCTAAACGTTCGCCCAACACGTTTTATAACTGTTTGCAATTTGGCAGTCCTGAAATAATGGAAGCAAATTATAAAATTCTTTACAAAATGTTATATCCAGACAACAACTCATTCATGAAAATAGAGCTCTATTTTGGCTGTAATTCAACTGCCCAAGTTTCTAGGACTTATAAAAGATATTGCCCCAATAGCAATTTTCAATTTTCGTCAAAAGTCTGTTGTCCTTCTCTTCAGCTCAGATAATGTTTCTTCATAAAGCATGGAAATATAGATCACTATTGTTTAGATATTTCATGTATTTTCTTTCACCTTTTCTCTTACAGATAAATGCTGAATTCATGCGTATAACAACTTTGCCGCTTCAAGCCAAGTTCTTCAGACAACTTTACCAGTACACAGCTAACTTAATGAAGATCTTCAGCAGCAGAGGGGGAGCTGCTGGAAAGAAGATCCGATTGGATCATCATGGCTCCGATAGCTAAGGCAAGTGCATTAAACTGTTGCATTATTTAACTAAGTAAAATCTTTCTTTCAGTCTAACACTTAGCTGAGAAGGGTTCCCATATTCTTAAAACTAGAATTCTTTTAATGAAATTTCGCAAAGTTTATTACAAATCAGTATATAACTCTCAGGGTGTTTTCACAGCTGTAGTTTGTTTCATGTGGTCCAAACCAAGGGAAAAAAAAAAGACATCTTGTAGTATTTTAGTCCTGGTGTGGTTCATGTTGACACTGACGTTTTACAAACGAATCAAGAGAAGTAAGCATTAAGTTATACAGACTGAAAGGTAACTCTTCGATTGGACAGCTTTGGTTATTACCGTCCAGCATTATCGGAGCCCACGTGGGGAAATAAAATTGCTGTGACTAACAGAAGTTTATAAGGTACTTAAATCCTTCTGATGTGTTTATGTTCCCTGTGTGAGACAAAGAGTTCACAAAGAAACTCATTATAAATATAAGTATTTGACAGCAAATTGACTGCATGTTATGAATAATGACCAATGGGTAGAGATAGGATGAAAAGGATGTGGCTTATACAGTAATGATTTGGGGCTAATTACCGTGGGATCACTGCCACACACTTTGATGAACTTTATGAACTGGCAGAGTACATGGAGTAGGATATGAGCAAAAAAGTTGTAACTGCTTTTGACCCATTGTTTGGGGAAAATATCTGCACTGACACACTTTTGTGTTATAATGGCTACCAAATGATTTGCATAAAAATACAGAGCCTATTCATGGCTGTTTAAAGATGGCTTCCTGAACAGATTTCAAGATCAGCACATGGATTTATTTGTAGTTTAGCATCTAAAATTATTCTAAAATCACTTGCTATCTGCTATCATAAAATCCTGTGGTTAGTTGGTTTGCTTTCACACCTCAAATGAACCACAACAGAAGTGGGCCGGGATCACACTTTGAGACTATCTCAGGCTGGCTGTTTGGTATGCACCAGGTTGGCAGCATTCCTGAGGTTGATTGTAGACCTATCCTCTTTGGTTCAGTTAAATTGGGCAATGGTCCATTTGCCCAGCTAATTTGTTTCATGTGGACTACTGTGAAAGCTGTCATTTGAACTTTGGTGTGGACCAAAAAACTGGACTGAGACTGCTTGAATAGGTATGAGTCAGTCTGGTTCCAAATAGACTCTGATGTGGTTCATTTGTGATGTGAAAGTAAATCAACTAACCACAGGATTTTATGATGGCAGGTATGTGATTTTAGCTCATTTCAAAAAATTGAACCACTAAGAAAATTCATCAGCTAATCATAAAATCTGTCCAGGAACAGATGATTTATTTGATCTTAATAAGCCGTGTCTCTATCTTTATAAGCCATATCTATATTTATGTAAATAATTGGGTAAAATATATGGACATCACTGTGTCAATCTACTGTGCTTGTGTCCTACTCCGTGTACTTTGTCATTTCATTAAGTCCAATGAAAAATGTGTGAAAGCAATCCCACAATAATGTCACACACACACAAAAATTAGGTGAAAGGGAATATTTTTCCAGTGTTCTCTTTCTTGATTTGCTACTTATTTTTAATCTGTTATTTCTTTGTTCTTTCTATATGAACATGAACCAGAACAGAACTAAAATGCAACTATATATATTCTTTTTCTTTTGGACCATAATTTCTGATCAAATCTGCTAGCTCATGTCTCCAAGGGGATAATCGTTTTCACAGGTCAGTCAGTAAGGCAGTATACATTTATGGACAGACAGCAGCAATCATGACATCCATGACCCCCCACATAACAGATAAACAAACCCTCTCACCACAGAAACTTGTAGACAGGAATAAACATGACATAGCATTACAGACAATATACAGGATAGGATCTACATATTTTTGTTTAGTGCTATGATGGCTGAAGGGACAAAACTTCTTTTAAAATGTGCTTTTTTCCAGCCTAGTGCCCTGTACCTGTGGCCAGATGGGAGGAGAGTGAAGTGTTGGTTCAGGGGGTGGTCTGGGCTGCTGACTATTGCACGTGCCAGGCGTGTAATGGCAAGTTCATTTGTTTCTGACAGGCTGGGAGTGGGGAGGTTGATTATCTTGGCTGCTATGTGTGGGATTTTGAGGAGGTTTTTTAATTTTTTAATTTTTTATTTTTTTATTAGTGAAATAGACAAGGTGACATAAGTGACAGATACAAGGTGACAAAAGGAACAAATACATTACACACTGTGAATAGACGTACAGACTGACAACAACAAAAACATACAAACTGACAGCAACATAATATTTCCACATGATTATAGGAAGTAAAAGTATGTGAGTGTGTGTGTGTGTGTGTGTGTGTGTGTGTGTGTGTGTGTGTGTGTAATAAAATGCCACAATACTCTGATTGTATCATATATCATAAATAATGTAACAATATTGTAGAGAGAAAGGAGAAAAAAAAAGTCATAAGAATTTAAAAAATAAAATAAATAATACAGTATAATATACGATAACATAATATAATATATATTCTATATATACACAATATAATATAATATAATATAATATAATATAGTATAATATAATAAGGAATAACATAATATAATGTAATAAAAGGTGATATTATATAATACCACATACAATGCATGACCATACAATAGAACTATATCATAATAATCATGATAATCATGATAATAACCCCCATAATAATATTAATTAATAGTTTAAAACAATTTATTTAGGGATGGCTATGGCAATTCTCATGGCAATGGGGGATGAGGTCAGACCAGGGCCCTGGGAAGGCGAGCTAACGGCCCCCCGCCCGCCCCAGAGCAGCGTGACTGGGGGCCCCAGCGGGAGACAGGCGGAGCAGGCCGTGAAGGGATCCCCCCTCCTATCCCTCTCTCTTTTTATTTCTTTCTTTCTTTTAATTAATTCAAGTTTAATTTTATATCGTTTTGTTTTATTTCTGTTTTTAGGCGATCTTGCCTCGGGCCGCCCCCAGGCCCAAAGGTGGTTGCTGGCCCGTAGCCGATACAGCCTATTGTGCCCTGTCCTATCTTGGACAACTCCCAGACCCTCAGGAGGGAGTTTGCCCGCTGGGGAGTGGCATTGTTTTTTTTGTTTTTTTGTTTTGTTTTTTTTGAGTAGAATTTAATCTTTTGAGAGGTGGAGTGAGGTAGGGTCCCTCCATCCCCCCACTCCCGGCCTGCCACCACCAGAGGCCCCCTGCGCCCCCAGAGAGCCAGGCACGGAGCCACCCCCCTGGCCCCTGCGGTTGCCTGGGTCCCCCCATCCCTGCCCTTATTTCTATAGTAGTAGTAGTAGTAGTAATAATAATAATAATAATAATAATAATAATAATAATGTCATTATCATGATTACAGTTAGTTAGTTATAATAGTGGTATGATCATAACAATTGTAATTCTAGAGATAATAATAATATTAATATCAATAGTCATGGTAATAATAGTCATTATAATAACAGTCATAATAAGGCTAGATTTTTAAATTGTGTGTGTGAAAAAGGAAAGTTGGTAAACAGGAGGAGAAAACAATAAGTAAAGAGCGAAAAAAGAGAATGAAGAAAAAAGGGAAAAAAATATATATATAACATATGTTAATGTTTTATATTATTTATGGGTTAGTGGAGATGTGCGTAGGCTGTTCTGATGTAAATTGGTTGAGAAGAAATAAGTTAAATTTAGAGGGGGAAGGGAAATAATAATGATAATAACGAACATACTAATAGCAATAACAGTAATAATAGTGTGTGTGTGTGTCTGTGTGTGTGTGTGAGGATAAAAGAAAGAAAGAAGAACAGAAGAAGAAAGAGTAGCAGTTGTCGTAACATAATATTCGTCAGTAACATCAATTATTCTATCCCGCAATAAGCAGAATATACTAGAAAACAAAACAAAAAAAACACAACAGCAACGACAACAACAAAATAAATAAATAAATAATTTGCAAAAAGAAAACAGTCAATCAAGTCAGTTTAGTATGGGACAAACTGTGTCCGTTTACCCTGACCAATCCTTTTCATTATACATGTATTAAAATGTGTGTCTGCTTGAGTGTGTGTATGTGGAAGTATGTGTGTGTGTGTGTGTGTGTGTGTGTGTGTGTGTGTGTGTGTCGTGATGTCCTGAGAGGACTTGAGAAGAGTTCTCAGCCTCTCAGGACATCACGACATTTATGGATGTGAGGGTGTTGATATGGATACGGATGATTGGCAGACAGACAAAAAAATAAAAAATAAAAAAAATAATAGTAATAATAATAACAATAATAATATTAATAAATGAATAAGTAAGTAAATAAATAAGTAAAATGGAATTAGGTTTGTAGGAAATCAATGAGAGCGGACCAGGAGGACTGAGGTTCTGTTGTGCTATTGAGAGGGGGTGATACATTTTCCAGGGAGATGTAGTCCGTGAGTAAGTTTTTCCAGTGAGCCAAATGTATAGTGTTCCTTGATTTCCAGTTCATTAGGATAGTTTTCTTGGCGATTGTTAGGGCCACGAGGAGCAGTCTATTGTTTGTTTTGTTCAGGTTGATTGTTGTTAAGTCTCCTAGTAGGCAGAGTGACGGAGATAGTGGGATGCGGCAGCTTAAGAAGCGGGATAGTGACTCAGTGACGTCTTTCCAAAAGTGTTTGATAAGTGTGCAGTGCCAGGAGGAGTTTGTTTTTGCTGGTGACCGTGAGCAGGGTGAAGAAGCAGGGGGAACAGTACATTAGGATGGGTTGGATGATGCTTTTGTAGAGAAGTAGGAGTAGGTGGGGGGCAACAGACAGTGATTTCAGTTTGCGTATAACGTAGAGCCTTTGATGTGCACGTTTGTGTGTGGTAATGACATGTTCGTTGAAGTTGAGTTTGTTATCTATGGTATGGTGAGCCCTAGGTATTTGAAACTGTCGACTTGTTCAACTGGTTGCCCTGTGATGAATGTGCGAATGAGTGCGGGGGGTGTCTTGGATGTGTGTATGACCATTTCCTTTGTTTTGTCAATGTTTAACTGGAGATAGTTGTCTGTGCACCACTGTGAAAACTGTGTGATTGACTGTTGATGCTGTGATGGAATTGTTGTCACTGAGTAGACCTACTATGGCTGTGTCATCTGCATATTTGTAGTATGTGGTGATGGGGGATGGGCTGCTGCAGTCATTTGTATAGAGGGTGTACAGAAATGGACTGAGAACGCAGCCTTGAGGGACTCCGGTGTTGGTGATGAGGGGTGATGATGTTGCTGTACCTACTTTCACTGTCTGTGGTCTGTTGCTGAGGAAATTGTATATCCAGTGAATGTAGAGTGGAATAATGTCCAGATGTTGGAGCTACTTGATGAGCTGGCACCGCTGGGTTGTGTTGAATGCCGAGCGGAAGTCGGCGAATAGGACTGATGCAAAGTTGTTTGGTGTCTGGAGATGGTGGAGGACGGAGTGGAGGAGGCATGCCACTGCGTCCTCTGTCCCACGTTTCGGCCTGTATGCAAACTGGTGAGGGTCCAGTTGTGGTCTGACGGTTGGCAGGATGAGGTGAAGCATGATCTTTTCCATGCACTTCATGATTATGGGTGTGAGTGCAACTGGACGGAAGTGGTTGGGCTCTGACGGGCGGGTTTTTTTTGGTATTGGTGCAATGGTTGAGGTCTTCCAGAGGGTAGGAACTTTAGCTGTTCTGTATGATTACCAGAAGATGGAGTGGAAGACTGGTGAAAGCTCCATGGCACAAAGCTTTAGCACCCTTGCCGGGATGCCATCCAGCCCCGGTGCCTTGCCAATTTTGCACCTGGCCAGCTGTTGCTGTACATCCTTCTGAATGAAGGGTGGGTGTTGGGGTTCTTCCAGGGGGAGTGCTCCAAGTAGCTCTTCACAGGAAGCAGTGTAATCTTGGGTGTCAAACCTGTTGAAGAAGCAGTTCAGGAAGTTGGAAAAGTTCAGTGGGTCTGTATTTGTGAGATTTTGCTGTCTTGTTTGTTGGCCGGTCAGTATTTTTACCTTCTGGAATGCTTGTTTTGTGTTCATGTGGCTAAACTCTTGCTCTAGTCTGTCTCTGTACTGCATTTTGGCTTTGATAATGTCAATTTTTGTCTGTCTGTTGAGCACCTTGAGTGTGGTCCAGTCCTTAAGCTTGAATGCATTCTCTTTCTCCTTTAAGGAGTGTTTGATGTGAGGGGTGATCCAGGGTTTGGAGTTTGGATATTTGGTGACATTTTTCACGGGGATGGTGCTGTGAATGCAGAAGTTGATGTAGTCCGTGATTAGTGTCACCTTTTCATCCAGACAGCCCTGGAAAATGTCCCAGTCTGTGCAGGCAAGAGAGCCCTGTAGTTTTGTCATGGCATCCTCCGACCATTCGGTGGCGCTGTACGTTTTTGGTTTGATGTGTTTCAGTTCCGGTTTGTACTGCGGGAGGAGGAAGATGACGTTGTGGTCAGACAAACCGAGTGGCAGGTGAGACTGTGCACCGAAGGCGTTGGGAATATTGCCGTAGCACAAGTCCAAGATGTTATCCTTTCTTGTAGAAACGTCCACATATTGGTGAAAAGAGGGCAGGACATAGCTGAGTCTACAGTTGTTAAAATCACCCAGAATAAATGCTGGAACCTCGGGATAGGCAGCTAGCATGTAGTTAGCATTCTCGGCTACTAGCCCTGCAGCTGCCTTAGCGTTAGTGCTGGGTGGGATGTAAACACAGCTGATGATCACTGTGGGGAATTCCCTCAGAAGATAAAAGGGGCGCAGGGTCACGGTCAGCATCTCCACGTCTGGTGTGCATATCTTTTATGGACTTTGATGTTATCACACCATCTGCTGTTAATGTAGATGCAGATCCCACCACCTCTCTCCTTGCCTGACTGATGGGTCCTATGAGCTCTTATGACAGAAAAGTGATCAAGACTGACTTCGGACTCTGGAACTTCCTCGTCAAGCCAGGTTTCGGTGAGGGCGATGATGCAGGCGTCCTTGTAGGCTCTCTCCCCCAAGCACTTGGCATGTAGCAGGTCGGTCTTGTTCATGAGAGAGCGGACATTCGCAAGTATGATGGAGGGAAGAGGAGGCCTGAAGGGACGCCTCCAGAGTCTGGTTTGCACACCTCCCCGTCTGCCTCTATGTCTTGGTTTGATCTCCGGTGGAAGTGCAACTGGTGGTCGTTGGTTGCAGTGCACAAAGGCCCAGAGATGTAAGAGATCCGCCCGGCTGTAGGTGAGTGATCCCTGGTCGCTGACTAGTAGTGCCAATGCCGAGTTGTTGTTGTTGTTGATGGTTATCCATAAAACGATGAGTGTGATGGCAAGTATTTTGTGTAGATCCGGCATCGCAGACTTTAGACAGACAGTAGATAAGACTAAACACAATTGACATGGAGACGAGACTTCACAATACTTGGATTAGACACTGTACAAACAAGCCGACGAGAGATAGACAGACACTGCCATTGAACACTGACTGACTGTGCTGTCGCAGCAGAGCAGCAGAGCGCTGAAGCCAAGCATTAAGAATAAGACTGTGTCCTGGAAAATGTCTTAAATTTGAGATTGGAGACTCGTATTTAATATGCCTTCTTTTTCAGACGAACATTGAAGTAAAGAGAGACTGTGTCATAAGAGGTCTGTGCATCTACCTTAATGAGGACAGCAACACATTTGTCAAGGAGTACTTGGTTAGTAATAGCATTTTACTGTAAGCTTTTAGTATTTAACTTGCAATTTTTTCTTTATTTCATAATGGCCTTTTTTTCACCATTAGACCGTCAACAGTGAGGAAACTAAGAGAGAGATTGCACAGACCACAATGGGGATTTACGTGATTCGCCAAGAAGGTGCTGATGAAGAGGATGAGCCAGAGGCTGTTGGAGTGGTGATTGAGGGTGTGGAGCTCCTAAGCAACCTGAGGAGCTTTTTGGACTCCTTTACTCACTCAACCTGAGTTATTCCCAGGAACTCAAATTCTGTCCCCAAAGGTCCAAACACTTAAGATAAAGATGCTCCAGTAAGTACTCATAAGTACAGCATTCGATAGTTGAGCTAGCCACATTTTGGCTCGTTGGACAATGCCATTTTGATGACCTGGAAAATAATTTGAACCCAGCCCATGACCAAAACAAAGATTTGAAATAAAGATTATTTTTATTTTATTTTTTGGCATCTTCCATTGACACTTACATTTAAAC
Source organism: Lutjanus campechanus (assembly GCA_027495735.1). NCBI lineage: Eukaryota > Metazoa > Chordata > Actinopteri > Lutjaniformes > Lutjanidae > Lutjanus > Lutjanus campechanus. The sequence continues at coordinate 510,454 of JAJHUR010140510.1, read as the reverse complement.
TCGTTGATTCTTAGGATCTCGTGTTGCAGGGATGGAGCATTAAGAGGAAACTGCTCTTGGACCCTTTTTTGCCTTGAGATCTTTTTCTTTCCATCTTTGTTACACCTTTCACTTAACCCTCCTACACTGAAAAAAATGAGACTGCCATCTGTTGGATTTATATAAACATCTTTGATGTGTTTAACACAATTGTCTCATGTTCTGAGACAAAATGTAACAGTATAGTGTAGAAACTACATGATATGCAGACAAAGTACATGAACACGTTCAGCTCATGTTGGGATAAAGTGAGTCAAGCATGTGCATGTGTCAATATGAATTATCTTGCGATATTCCGCCCAATCGCGCATTGCGCGCAATGTATTATAGGTAGAAGAAGACAACGGTTGCGGGCAAGTCAACTGTCACGCAGTAAGCCATTACATCAGCTCGGTAAGTACGGATTTTTAATTTGAATATTAATATTAATTCTGTTAACATTATTTAACTTGACTGAATGCAGTGCTCCTCGTCTCTGGTTGAATTTCTTTGCACTGGTAAGTCAACCGACCGTAACAGCGAGAGAACGCTGATTAAGTTTAGTGAAATTGTGTGTTAACAGCACAATGGCAGCCAGCTAGCATGGTAGGACTTGGCCCACGGGCCACGTGTGTTGGTAATATCGAGAGAACGCTGAATGAGTTTGTGTGAAATTATGTGTTAACAGCACTGGGCCGGTCAGTTAATGGCAGGATTTAGCCCGTGGGCAACGTGTTGGTTTGTACTAATGGCATCTGCTAAGTTAGCACTTTTTAGCAAAAATAACGTTAATTGGCATTATTTATACAGTCTGTGCGGTTGACGTAGCATACGTTTTAGTCAAGGAGGAGTACAGTTCTTTGCTGTGGAGAAGGATTAGCATTACTTTTTTGGGCTTGTGTGGTTATACATAGGCTATCAAATTATTTCTCTGGTGTTGAAACCTGCCTACTTGTGCTTTTAGTGTTAGGCTGTGGTCACACAAGACTGTAAATCATGGTCTCATTTTGACGCATAAATGTTTGAGAGGTTACTGTATGTTTGCTGCTGTTTTTGCTCAGCCTGTCATTAGTGTGTTCAGCCACTCTTTAGACATAAATGGACATTGTAAATATAATGATGTGAAAGAACATTAACTATTTAATATTTAACATTTTTGTGACTATTCAAAAAAAGTATGGTCCATACTCGGCCATAGTTCTTTATTATATATCAGTTTTGCTTTGTGAGCGACAGTTTTGAGTTGTAGAATATTTGTATTTTCATGTTGTTGCTTTTGTTGCTTCTGCAGATTGCCTTCAGAAGTTCCTAACATCAGTGCCTCCTCTGTGGCTCAAGCTCTGTGGTGAGTATGTATCTTGTCTCTAAATAACAGAATCAAGTGTCTTAATGCAGTTATATTTAGAAGAAAATAAACTTTATACTAATGCAGTGATTTGTGTGTGTCTTGTGCAGCTCGCCATCACCCTCACACTCTGAAATTCTGTGGTGAGTTTAAAGGTTATATGTATATTGAAGAGATCAGTGGTGTCATTTTCATTTGCAGATGCAGAAATATATTTTTGCTGCTTTTCTATAAAAAAGATTGGTATCAGCCATCAAAAAACATAATTTCCTCACACTGTACACATCTAGTATAGATTATTTGCATTTAGTGAAATACAGTTTTGCACTATAAAAGTGTTCTGTTTTTTTTTGTTTGTTTGTTTTTGCTGCAGATTGACAATTGGTAAACTCAGTCTGTGCAAATCGTATGGAGTCAGCTCTTTCACTGTGGACTCAAGTCTTTGTGGTGAGAATATGACTTTTATTTGCTCTGTTAGTAGCCGAAATTGTAATGGAAAATAGATTTCAATTAATCACCCAGCACATACATACTTTTATGAAGCTTCTCTTTTCAGTTTTTGTTGACATTGTAACAAAGGTGATCATTCTACTTTGTTTAATATTGAGGTCATGGTGTACTGGAGTGCATTATGTTGAAAAGTGGTCCTAATATTTTGCCCCTCTCATGTATGTTAATGGAGTGGACAAAATATTAGAAACCCATTCAGTAAAATGTACCCCCGTACACCATCACCATACCTTTTAAATTGCTGTTCATAAGCAGTTGCAGGAGCTTCATTAGACTTCATCTTTGTCCCTACTGTTACTTATACCTAGTGTTGCAGAATGTTGTTGTGAATGTGGCAATGTAAGGCCTGCCCCTCAGTTTTACCAAATAGGTCCCAAATATTAAAGCATTATCGACTGAAACATAGATATTATGGGAAAAATAATGGCTTTCCATGTGTATATGCAAGCTGCCCGTGCAATTTTAGAACATGGAATGCGCTGATAATTCATTTGAATAGATTTCATGCGATTAAAAAAAGACAGTCATCAATCAGAGAACTGTATATTTAGTTGCCATTTATGTCCTTGTAAGGGTCTTGTCTCTGAAAGGGAGTACTGGGTTCACATTAATGCGCACCTTAAGAAAAATGAGGTTGTAACTTGTATGTTCTTAGATTGCAACTTTCAAACGAATATCTTTGGAACTTTTAAATCCCACAAGAGCAGAAAACACAATTCTTATTCATCAACAGATTTTAAACCCGAAATTGTAACAACAACCAACTTTGTTTCCCCAGAATCCACAATAAATACTTCTGATGATGACATTGGTGAGGGATACTCTGATGTTCAACCAGATAGCAGTGTTGATGCCCCAAAAGATCTTCCAGATGTAATTGAGCACAAATTTGCAGCAGCTTTGTTAAAATTAGAACATTTTTCCCATGTACCAAGCACAGCAATTAATGATTTTTTGCTAGAACTTCACCACTTAACTGGTTGTCTTTCAAGATCCCACACTGATGGCATTCTAGTTGACATTTTTCAAAAGCACAACCTCCAGGTTGACAGAGCTGTCATAGAGGAAATAACCTCTTCTCTGTCAAAAAGGAATCCTATAAATAAAGCCATAGAGAAGGGTGGTCCTTTGAGTTTTGCATATCAACGTAAGCAATATTACAAGGCAAACTTTAATATTGTTGAACCGGTTGAATATATTTTGGATGCTAAAGAGAACAAAACCTTGCAGTACGTCCCCATTCTTGAATCCTTACAAGTGTTGCTGAGTAGGAAAGATGTTGTGGACAAGATAATTAGTAATCACGAAACACAAAGAGAAACAGGGACCGCAGAAGAAATTGTGTACAAGTCATTCAGAGATGGTCTGCACTGTAAACAAAACAGTTTGTTGTCAGGGCAAGACTTAAGTATATCTATTGGTTTGTATGTTGATGACTTTGAGGTCTGTAACCCTCTAGGCACCTCCCGTAAAACCCACAAACTTTGTGCTGTGTATTGGGTGCTGTGTAACCTACCCCCAGGCTCTCATTCCTCTTTGTCCTCCATTTACTTGGCCATTTTGTGTAAAACAAATGATGTTAAGTCCTATGGCTATGACAAGGTTTTAGAGCCCTTAATACGCGATCTCAGGTCTTTGGAAGTTGATGGAATTTTTGTCCCACAACTGGGCACATCACTTAAAGGTACAGTGCAGACTATTGCTGCAGACAATTTAGGAGCTCATGGAATAGCGGGCTTTGTTGAGAACTTTACAGGCCACTATTTTTGTCGTTTTTGTATGGGAACAGCTTCAGACATTGTGTCAAACGAGGTTAGGTCAGGAACTTTCACCCTCAGAACAAAAGAAATACATGAAACTCATGTCAGAGCAGCCCTAGATAGTGGCAGTAGCTGTTTTGGAGTTAAAAAAGCTTGTCCTTTTACTGGAGCACTTTCTCATTTTCACGTTGTCAGTGGCTACCCTCCTGACATTGCCCAAGATCTCTTTGAAGGTATTGTGCCTGTTGAAATAGCACATTGTCTCACATTACTAATATCAAAGAAGTATATCACCTTGGATTATATTAACAATTCCATTCTACATTTTCCATACAAGTGGACAGACGAAACCAATAAGCCTCATATTTTGCCACAAAATCTCTCAAGCAGGAACACCATAGGCGGTAATGCCCATGAAAATTGGAGCTTGTTAAGACTGCTCCAATTTCTAATTGGGCCTAAGATTCCTGAGCACGATCCAGCATGGCAGGTCTTGCTGGACCTAAAACAGATTGTTGAGCTTGTGGTTGCTCCAATCCACAGTGACGAGTCTATTGCATACCTTGAGAGCAAAATTTCTGACCATCGACAAAGGTATAAAGAGGTGTTTCCTAACAAAAGACTGCTGCCCAAACACCACTACATAGAACATTACCCACAACTAATAAGGCTATTTGGGCCTCTTGTGGGACTTTGGACCATCAGGTTTGAGGCAAAGCACAGTTTCTTTAAAAAGGTAATTAAACACACCAGTTGCTTTAAAAACGTGCCTCTCTCTCTGGCTGTGAAACATCAATTTATGATTGGGTACCATTTGTCGTCTCCAAATATTGATAAACCAATGCTAGATGTGTCAGATGTATCAACTGTCCCGTTAGATTTTTTGAAGGAAGATCTAGCTCAAGCTTTTAGGCAGAGAGATCCCAATTTATCTGAAATACACCTTGCAAAAGATGTTTGGAACAAGGGAATAAACTACAGGACAGGTATGGTAGTTGTGCATGGGTCTGAAGGTGGCTTGCCTGAATTTGGGGAAATCCATCAGATATGCATTTTGCATCAGAGGCTGTTTTTTGTGTTGAAACTGCTGTGTGGATGGTATTGTGAGCATTATGGAGCCTTTGAGCTGACTCCATCTCTGGCACGAGAACTTGTTCTTGTGGAAGTCTGTGAACTGGTCGATGAGTATCCCTTGGCTGCTTATCTGGTTGGGTGTGCGCAGATGGTGACCTTGAAGAGATCGATCTGTGTCTTGAGGTAAGGTAACAAATTAACACTGTGTTGGCAGGTACATACAGTCATGTGAAAACATGACTGTATGTACCTGTATGTGGGAGGGCCAGGGTTCCCACAGAAATTAAATTCACGTAGCGCTAGTGAGCAAGGTATGGAGTAGGACGTCTTTTTCAGAGCTCCTGCAGGATTTATGCTATTTTATTTAAAAACAGCTATTTTTGGCATCAAGACCAGCCTTAAAGCTCACAAAGGACATCATAACCTAAGGCCCGTCGCAGAATCGACTTTATATGGCAGAAAAGCTCCAAAAATACAAATACGGCAGTAGCGCCGGTGCTTCACGGCCTGCAAGAAACACGAGGCAGCACACTCCCGACAGCCAAGTTCAGCCTTCACCCACTCGCAGTGAAAGCCCAGGCATGGCCTCTGAAGAAGTGAAGGCAGATATTCTGTCTGCCCTGAGGGGAGAAATTTCCACAGTCATAAGGGAGGAACTTAAAAATGCACTGGCGGAGGATTTTGATGCCCTCAAATCAGAACTACAAGCGGTACGGTCCGAAATTAAAAACAACATGGCGGCAATCAGGTCAGAAGTTGACAACATGAAGCCGGACATTTGCGATGTAAAAGGTGGATTGTCAACATGGTCCGACGAAGTGGCTGCGTTACAAACTACGGTAGTCAGCCTTCAAAGCCAAATGACAACTTTAAAAGATAGATGCGAGGACATGGAGGGGAGAATGAGACGGGGTAATATCCGCATCGTTGGTATTGAGGAGCGGCCAGACTCCGGCTCCCCCACAGCGGTGGCCAAAGTTATCAAAGAAGTCCTCCATATGGACCGAGACATAAAAATAGACCGCTCGCATCGCACTCTCGCTCCCAGAAACTCAGGAGATCGGCCCAGGGTGATAATTGCAAAATTACACAACGAGGGAGATGCTGCAGAGATCCTGAGGAGAGCCCGAGACAGAGCACCTCTGACCTACAACGGGAGCCGCATCGCCATATTCCCTGACTACACCTCCAGCATTGCCAAAGCCAGAGCCGCGTTCACGGATGTACGAAAGGCTCTGCGAGGTCGTCAAGGAGTCCGATATGGATTATTCTACCCGGCCAGACTTCGGATTTCATACAAGAATGAGGACAGGGACTTTCTTGACCCCCAAAAGGCCATGGAGTACGTTCAAAAGACAATTGCTTCAGCAGCGGAGACTGAAGGCTGAGTATAATCTCACTTGCACTGGTAACAAAACTAAGGACTAATAATGATAAAGAGATAATTCCTGACTTCTGTTTTTCACATTGTTGATTTGTTTTGACACATCCATAGATTCCCATATGGTGTCTTAAACAGGGTGAACGGAGCCTTACACACCTTGTTCAATTATTGTTTGTTTATAAGTTTAGAGGTGTATTATATGTGCACACTCTGGGTGCGTATGTGTATCTGTGGATGTATGTATGAATGAAGGGATATATGTGTGGATGCATGTGTATATGTGTGTGTGTATGTATG
>JAJHUR010140510.1:430172-451984 GCA_027495735.1 Lutjanus campechanus | reverse complement strand
CTGTTCCCAGTACATAGTATACGCTGTAAGAAATAAAGATAATGCTTCAATTTGTCTTAAATGATGTAAAGAAGGGAAACATAACGGTATGTATGTAGGAAAATACATGCATACAGCAAGACTGATGAGTATGGGAATCAATGGCGGAATCAATAATACAATTTCTTAATGATGTCAATGGAATTGTAATTTTGGAAATGGTTCTTAAGGTCAATCGGGTCTCGATGCCAATCCCAGGACTGGTACACTTCTCATGTACAATACATACAATTGATTTGACATTATTAAAGTTTACATTTGCAGCAATGTATTTCAACTGTTCTGCCAGTTTTACATGGCAGAATTGTTGACTTTTAAATTCCTGTAGTTTTGTGTTGAGAAACATTATTCTTAAACTGTTGGACTATTTGACCACACAGTTTTCATAAAGTGGTGAACCTCACCCCATCCATGCTGGTGAACCACTGAGCCTTTCCAGGACGCCCCTTTAATACCCAATCATGATACTGTCACCTGTTACCAATTCGACTGTTTACCTGTGGAACGTTCCAGGTGTTTTTGGAGCGTTCCACAACTTTCAGTCTTTTGTTGCTCTTGTACCAACTTTTCTGAAGTGTTTTGAAAAAAATGTTTATCAGTTTGAACATTAAATACATTTTTATTCATGTTTTACATAATAGCCAAACTTTTATGGACCTGAGGTTGTAATTATTTAATAAGTATTAGTATTTAATTAGTTCTGCTGTAGCATTGTATTTTATTCCCTCAGTCAATTTTTATTTAAATGTATTAGTGCTCTTACTGCTGAGCTGACCTATTTTCTGATCTCACACATTTCATTGCGTCACTGACCATGTGTTAACCTGCATATGACCAATAGAACTTTGAGTCTATTGACTGCAGTGAGGGCCAAAAGTTCCAGACCACCAGCAACACTATATTAGTGGCTAGCTGACATAATGAAATGTACAACAGCACAGTTGATAATAGCAGAGTGGAGTGAGTAATTATAGCTGTTTTATAGCTGTTTAATTATAAGTCAAGCTTTCAACCAAACAAACTTTTACATGCCATGACCATGTGTTAATTTGCATGTGACCAGTAAAACTTGAAATGACAAAGTCTGTTGTCTGCAGTGAGGGCCAAATATCCCAGACTATTGGCAACACTATACCACTGCCTGGCTGATGTTGTGAACTGTACAATGACACAGTTGATAATAACACAGTGGAGTCAGAAACATCCATTTAATTGTTGTTTTATTATAGATCAAGCTGGACAAATGTTTTGGATGCTCTACACTTTCCAACCAAACAAATTTTTACATATGGTACGAATTTTAGACATTTTCAGTACAGGGTTTAAGAGCGGTTGGCATGTAAGCCAGTATAATGACAAAATGATTCTCAAAATATTAGGTACACTTTTCATATCAAATCTGTTCTGTAATATTTCAAAGCAAGCCCCACAAGAAAAGTTCAGAAGAGAAGCAAAGTGAGGTGTGCAGGTACTGAGAGCTTTTTGTCTGGTCTGTTTGGAACCAGAAAAACAAACTTTAAGAATCTTTATATAAGTGTAAAGAATTAAAGATATAGGACCAAACACGGCAAGAAAAGTGGTAACAAGTCCATAAATGTTATTTGCTCTGGTATCATGGCATGCCAATTTGACAATAGAGTAGTTATCACAGTACACTTTGTCAATAATGTTCCCACACAGCTGTAAGGAGGAACTCAAAGATGTTGTGACAACAACAGCAAGAAAAGAGGGTAACCATGTTAGAGCAATAAGCACGGCAACCTTCTTAACTGTCATACGTGTGTTATATTGTAGAGGATAACAAATAGCAAGATATCTGTCATAAGCCATGAGAGCAAAGTTTAAATATTGAGTAGTTCCATATGTATACACACAGAAAATCTGCAGGTAACAAAACAGAAAAGAAACCGTGTGAATATCAGCGAGAATCTGAATCAGAAGAAATGGAAACAACCCTGTACTAACATACAGTTCATTTACAAACAGGCTGCACAGAAAAATGTACATAGGTTCATGTAAGCTTCTGTTCAGACAGATAACCACAATGAGCAAAACATTAGTACTGATAATGAAAATATACAAAGATATCACAATCATGAAAAACAAATATTTCATAAGACCAGTGTCAATGTAGGCACTAAGTGTGACATATGAAAACTGTGTAGAATTTGTCATGATCCTCTTTTTGTTCATCAAGGAATCAGAACACTGATTACAGGATGAACTATCTGCATTAACTATGTTACATGTCACAGATTTGCGAAAGGTTAGATAATATAAACTAACATAAACCAAATTAATCATTGTTGGTATGAGGTTAAAGAGAACACATGAAGCACATATGAACAATATTTTGTTTACTTACATCAAAAGTAACTGATTTTCAGTCAACAAATGTGATGTATATTTAGGGTCATCTTATATTTATTTAAAGTCTATATAATGTTTCTGTCAAAAACTATATAACACAAATCGTCATATTGCATGATTCAAACTCAAACTGCCTCCTAATGGAGCTGAATCTCAGCTTCTGCTTCTTTTAAACTTTTCACATCAGTGGACGCCCACAGCTGCAGTCTGATCTCATTATTAAAATATCCATCTGATTGATATTGATGTATTGTTGATGCTCTGAAAAAGGCTGAGTTTGTAAACCAAAAATCTGAGAATTTTGACTAGGTAGCTCAGTGATGAAAAATTATCTATCAAATATGAACCTTTTAATTTTGTAGCTAACTTAAGACTTTAAAGTGATATTCCATTTTCTGAGATTAAGCCATTTTATATGTACTCACCACTATGCCGATGTGATGATAAGTGAAGATCTTCAGTTCATCAAACAGTCCTGGAGTTTTAGGAGAAGCAGAGTAGCAGCCTCATCCAGTACAATGGCAGTGAATGGAGACCACGGATAAAACGTTAAAAATAGCACACAAAACAAACCATGCGCCATGTTTACATCTTACCAGCTACGTGCAACAGCTGATATTTCAGCGAAAAACATGGCGAAAATGGCGTCTTTTGCGGTTAATTTTTAATGTCGCGGCTTGCGGACACTTGGATTACACCACACAAGCAGGATGGAGACATTTTGTGTTTGTTTTGTGTGCTATTTTTAACGTTTTATCCGTGGTCTCCATTCACTGCCATTGTACTGGATGAGGCTGCTACTCTGCTTCTCCTAAAACTCCAGGACTGTTTGGTGAACTGAAGATCTTCACTAATCATCACATCGGCATAGTGGTGAGTACATACAAAATGGCTTAATCTCAGAAAATGGAATATCACTTTAATGATATTTTGGATATCATGTCAGCAAAATTAAATGTCTACAGAGTTCTACAAATAATTCTGTTATGGGTATTGTCCAGCAGAAACAAGAATTTACTAATGAACTGGAACTTCAAGTCATGCTTATATGTTATTTTAGTTTTTGAACCTGAGGCGTATGTGGAATGGATTACTCTGCATCGAGACTACAAGAGGAAAAACAGGGACATTGTTCAGCCCACTCCATCACTCCAGGACAAGCTCAACACCTTCAGTTGTTTTGTTTGGTCTAGACAAAACAAAGTTTGTGCAGAGAAGAAGTCTTAAATTTTGTACTTTATGAAAAATGGGAGCAAATACACAGGGGTTACTTTTTTATTTTTGTTAGGTATATTTACTGCTGATGGTGGTGAATGTTTGATTTTAGTTGTTTTTGACTTGAGCTATGCATTTAACACTGTGGACCACTCTAAGATAAGGATCTGTATGCTACCACCAGGATATATCAAACAAAAACAAAATCTAGTATCATTCTTTACAGATGACACACAAATTTATCACCCATTAAAACCAGGAAAGAAGGAAATTTTAATAATCGTTTTCCAAATTTTTTCAAACATTTTTAAGCTGAACAAAATCAAATCTGAAATAATTCACTCTGGTCCCCCAAATGTCCATCCCTGTTTTATAGACATCTTGGATCTTTGTCTTCAAATAAAATACTTGCAGCCAGAAACCTGGGTGTCATATTGACAGTGACCATTCATTTGATAAATAAATTAAAAATGTTCAATCATGTTTCTATCAATTAAATAACATCTCCCAGATCAGGTCTTTTCTTTCTCAGCCTGATCCTGAGAATGTTATCCATGCTTTTATTGCATCTCGCTTAAATCAGTGTAATTTGTTGTATTCACAGCTGCTACAAAAGGCTAGACTAACTCTAGAAAACAAGATTATATCAGCCTCTCTCAGGTTTTACTGGTCACCTTTACAGCACTTTGTTTAATTGAAGAGTAATTCAGCAATATAAATGGGAGCCAAATCACAGACTCCAGCCACAGATCCTCAGGTAGGGGTATGATTGAAGTCCATGCTTTTGCAGTCAGGGCCCTCCAGCAATCGAACTCCCTGCCTGAGTATCTGGGGCTAACTGAATCAGAGACATCTTTAAATCACTTCTCAAAGCATACCTTTTGAAAAAAAAAGCCTATTGTTTTTTGTCCTGAATCCTCCACTGCTCCTCTGTCATTTGGGGTTCCACAGGGCTCAGTTTTAGGGCCTCTCCTTTTTTCTTTGTGTCTACTCCCTCTGGGCTCCATTCTTAGAAAGCATGGCATCTCTTTTCACTGTTATGCTGATGACAGTCAGATATATGTGCCACTAAAAAAGAAAGATTCTTTCTCAATCAAACCACTTCTGTTATGTCTTGAGGACATTAAGGCCTGGATGGCCCTAAACTTTTTAAATTTTAACGAAAAGAAAACTGAAGTGATGATGTTTGGTCCCAGTGACCCCTGTGAACCTCCCCCTGTTGACTTGGGCCCCTTGGCACCGTATGTGAAGCCAACTGTTTCTAACTTGGGTTTTAAGATGGACAGTGATTTTAAACTAGATCGTCAAATAGGTGCAGTAGTGAAGTCCAGCTTCTTTCATCTGAGGCAATTGGCAAAAGTGAAGCCCTTTTTTGGACATGAGCATATTGAGACTGTGATTCATGCCTTCATCACGTCTCGTCTTGATTATTGCAATGCACTTTATTTTGGAGCCAGCCAGTCTTCCCTTTCACGTCTCCAGTTGGTACAAAATGCTGCTGCTCGACTTTTAACTGGAGCACATAAGAGGGAACACATAACGCCAGTTCTGGCCTCCCTCCACTGGCTGCCTGTGCATTTCAGGGTTCATTTTAAGATTCTTTTATCTGTTTTTAAATCTTTAAATGGTCTCACCCCTCCTTGCCTCTCTAAGCTGCTTCACCCTCACGCTCCTGCTCGGTGCCTCAGGTCAGCTGATCAGCTGCTCCTGGAGGTACCAAGGTCTAAGCGGAAGCTCAGAGGGGACAGAGCTTTTTCTGTTGCTGCTTCCAAATTATGGAACGATCTGCCTTTGCACATCAGACTGGCTTTTTCACTGTCCATTTTTAAAACTAATCTTAAAACCCATTTTTATTCCTTGGCTTTTGACCCAGCATGAGACTTTGCTCCTGTTTTATTATTTTTATTGTTTTTCACTGTTTTTATGGTTATGTTTTATGATTATTTATGTACAGCACTTTGTTTTCAGCTGTGGTTGTTTTAAAGTGCTTTATAAATAAAGTTGAGTTGAGTTGAGTTGAGTTTTATTCAATTCATATACAGTTTTATGTTTCTTTTATCCATATCATCTGAGTTTATTTGCTTATTTGCTCTGTGAAGATTCTCAGTCAGCTGTCCGGGGAGCCCGACTCAGAGGCCGCAGGTTACACAGATTCACCCCGCGTCGGCGGGGACGGGGAGAGCAGGGGCCGCGGGCCTGAAACATCTCATCCGGGCCGACAACAGGTACCAGCCAGGTGTCGGCAGGGTCCAGCCAGGTGTCAACAAGGTCCAGCGGGCGCCGAGAAATAAAGATGCGAGCCGTAGAAAAGCGCGCCATGCAAGCCTTCAGCCTCACCAGCTGACCGCTGCGTTTACCTCGGCGGCGGAGGCGCTTACGCCGGAGAGGTGGAGCTAGGACGCGGCAAAGGTGAGCTGGAATTCCCGATAGAAACGGGGGCAACTTTTTATGTCCTGTATAATCCAATTTCACCAGATCTTTGGTAGAAAGTCGAAGATCCAGCAGTGTTTGGCGATCGTACACCAGTAGAGAGTTGACATTACGAGTAACAGCAGACAGAAACAGCACAAACACACACAATGCTGGTAGTGACAGACGGCAGGCCACACACACTGGCGCCATCTTGGACCAACTAAGTCAGTCCACTTATGTATAATATATTTCATTTTTGTCAGTAAATCCCTGTAAATATTATACGCTCTAGCTTTAAACTTTTGCAGGAGAAATGGCTGGGTGATAGCGAGCCTGCTTGACAATGTCAGCAATTTTCGTTTCAAGCTTCACCGCACTTGTGAATTGGTGAAGCAAAACATGTCTGTTGCTCAAACAAGAATGAAAGGTGGTTTGATAGAGATGCTAAAAATAGATCTTTCAGTCCTGGTGACAAAGTGTTGGTGTTGTGGCCTGTTCCTGGTTCAGCTTTGCAGGCGCGTTACAGCCACCCATATGTAGTCGAGGAAAAAGTGAGTCAGAGGGATTACATAGTTGCTACCCTGGACCGTCGATGGTGGAGTAGACTGTCACATTAACATGTTGAAGCCCTACCTGGACAGAGAATCTGTCCCTTTGTCTTCTCTTTGTCATCATTGATAAGGCTCAGGTAGCCATGGCGCTGTCCAGCGCTGATACCAAGGAGTCACCAGCGGTTTCAGCCGTGTCTGACGTTGAGGATGTTGTTGGTCCATCCAGTGCTGTTGTTCAAGGATGGTTGAAAAATTCTGAAATGTTGTCCAAACTTGATGAGCGTTTTCCACATTTGACTTAGTTACAACATGGTCAGTGTAATAAAATCTCACATTTCTCTGATTTCAGATGTGCCGACTCGGACCCAGGTGCTGCAACATGATGTCAATCCCGATAAGCGCCTCTGTTTACAACAGCAGGCAAATTATATGCTGGAGAAGGGTATTGCAGAACCCAGCTCTAGTTTGTGGAGTTCACCGTGTCTCTTAGCTGATAAGTCTGATGGCTCTGACCGGTTCTGCACAGACTTTCGGAGGGTGAATGGGGTGACGAAGCCAGACTGTTATCCTCTGCCCTGAGTTGAGGATTGTGTTGATCATGTCGGCAGTGTCAATTATGTGACGAAACTTGACTTGTTAATAGAGTATTGGCAGGTGCCGCTGACTCTGTGGGCAAGGGAGATTTCTGCATTTGTGACCCCTGACACTTTCTTGCAGTACACGGTGATGCCATTTGGTGAGGGTAATCCTCCTGCCACGTTTCAGCGTTTGGTAAATACAGTATTGTCGGGCTTGTCAGGGTGCAAGGCATATTTGGATATCGTGGTCTACTCGAGGTCATGGGATGATCACATTCAGCAGCTCTGTGCTGTGTTTAGAGGACTGCGTGATGCCAGCCTCAAACTCACTTTGGCAAAGTGTGAGTTTGGTCAAGCTACAGTGACGTATTTGGGAAAAGTGGGTCAGGGGTAAAGTAAAGCCAGTGCATTCTAAAGTTGAAGCTATTCCGTCGTTCCCTGCTCCTGCTTTACGCTGTGAGCTGCTCCATTTCTTGTGGATGGCAGGTTACTACAGAAGCTTCTGTAAAAACTTCTCAGCTGTTGTGGCTCCGCTCACCAATATATTGAGTCCAAAAACTCTCTTTCATTGGTCTGACAGTTGTCACCATGAATATGACTGTGTAAAAGCCTTGCTGATTCATGCCCCAGTCCTGGCTGTGCCCATATTTGATCATCTGTTTAAATTGTCTGTTGATGTGAGCGATGCAGGGGCGGGTGCTGTCCTCCTTCAAGATGGAAATGATGGGGTGGAGCATCCAGTCTCGTGTTTCTCTAAAAAAATGTCATCAGCATTGTGTGTACTCAACTATTGAAAAGGAGGCTCTCGCGCTTATCTTGGCCTTCAAACACTTTGAGGTTTATGTCGGCTCTGCTAGTGCGCCCATACTTGTTTACACTGACCACAACCCTCTTGTGTTTATTAATCAGATGTGAAACACCAATCAGAGGCTCAGGCGCTGGGCACAATTTTTACAGCCTGTCTAACCCTCACTCTCTCTTTCTTTTTCTCTGTCAGGCTGGTCTCCCTCTTCCCTCTGCCTGCCGCGCATGGTAGAGAGAGGAGGAGGGAATAAGAGGGACAGTGAGTGGGCACGGCACATGGCACACAGACACCAGCACAGGTGGTGATGAGTCTTTTTCTTCCTCACTTGTTTTTCTCTTTCCCCAAGCAGGTTCTTTTCCCCCATGCTCATTTAGGGGCTGGGGTTTTGTTGTTTTAGGTTGTTGTGTTAGTTTGGCCAGAAGATTGCCGGTAGTTATGTTATTCATCTCTTTTGTTTACTTTAGGTTTAGTTTCTGTTTTAGGTAGGTTAGGGGGAGACGCTGGGAGCGACAGAACATTGCATGGTTGGCCAGGCGTCTTCCCTCCTTTTGTTCCTTTAGGCCAGGGTCTCCAGCCCCCTTTTGTTTCCCTTTAGTTTGCTTGTGCTTTTGTTTAATACTTTGGGTTAAATAATAAAGCTTGTGGGTAAACTGTTACATTTTGGTGTGGTGTCCTCTTTTATATGCTGCAGCACTCCTGCCCCTATTTTTCTGATTGTATGGAGGCCATAACAACTGCCCCCCAGTGTGTATATTGATGTGGTGTCACCTAAGTATACTCCATATACTGTGCATCAACAGAGGTATCCAAACACACACTCAGAAAAAGAAAAATAGCATTAACTGTTCAGAACCAAGGAAAGATGAAAATTCATGAATGAATGAAACAAAAATAGCACGGAGCACTGATGTTGAAATTTATTCTTCAGGCACTCATGAAAAGAGAGGCAGTCATGATCAGCATGTCACCAAACTATTCAAAAGTATGGAAGTAGAAAAAAGGTACCATATGAGGTACTCTGTTGGTATCGGAATCATTTTAAGTGTTTTGGTATAGGAACTGGTATTGTAATTTCATAAAAGATACCCGGCCCTAGTTGAGTTGCAGCTGAGTTTCAGTGTGTTGCAGAGGTCTTTACAACATGCAACTCAAATGCAACTTAGTTTCACCTGAGTTTCAACCAACTAAAGTTGCACGAAATTTTCACCGTGTAAAGCCAGTCTAAGTCTGGTAAGCTGCACAGTGGGGCCTCAATGGATTGGACTTGTTCCTGAACATCCCACAGATGCTCAATCGGATTGAGATCTGGGGAATTTGGAGGTCAAGTCAACACCTTTTCACCACCAGGCCACATTCTTCCATTGCTCCATGGTCCAGTTCTGCCAACTGTTGGCAGTTTCAGCAGTGGACAGGGGTCAACATGGACAATCTGTGTTCTGACGCAAACAGCCAGCATACACTTTTTCAGCAGTCTGTGCTATTGTAGCTCTTCTTTTCAGATGAGATAGTCTAGTCTTCACTTCCAACGCGCGTCAGTAAGCCTTGGCGGCCCATAACACTATCGTCAGTTCACCATTTGTCCTTCCTTGGACCACTTTTGGTAGATTCTCACAGCTGTATACTAGAAACACCCCACAGGTCTTCATGCTGCCCATTTTTCCTGCTTTAAACACATCAACTTGACGAACTGGCTGTTCACTTGCTGCTTAATATATCCCACCTACTGACTGAGGTGCCATTGAAATGATCAATGTTATTCACCCGTCAGTGGGTTTCATGTTGTGGCTGATGAGTGTATGTAGTCTAATAATTCAATAATTACACTCACAAAAGAAGTGACGTGTTCCTCCAGTATGAATGTTTGTATAATTCTTCATATCTGTTTTCACTGAGAAATTTTTAAAACACCAAATATTCTGCCATTTTTTCCCCATGCAAATTAGAAACTCAACAATGGTTCTTTCAATCATGACTGCTGCTGTGGGCGTCCACTTTCTTGAAAAGTTTAAAAGAAGCAGAAGCAGAGTTACAGTTCAGTTAGGAGGGAGTCAGAGTATCATTCACATAATGTCATAAACTGTAGTTTTTAGTTATTGCTTAACAATTACTGTGCGTTGCATTTAAATAAGACACTGGTAAGTTTAAGATGTTTTTCACAAAAGATTCCACACTCATTTGTTGACTGTAAGTAGACAGTGTTGATGCTTTAGCTGCACTCTGCAATCAATGTTAAAATTTAAACTAGTTGCACCCTTAGACATCTATAACAAAATGTAACAGCACTATCATATCCAATTCTTACTGTGTACAGTGTTGCTGTGTTTTGAACCAAAAGGATGATCATGATGAACTCTACACAAGTTTCATATTTCATACTTGGTGCCTACTTAAACACTGAGTCTTTTAAATACGTATTTTTCATGAACATTATTATTATTTATAGTTCAATTATTTTTGCCAATGTTTTTCTCATCGTGGTGATCTGTCTGAACAGAAGTTTACATGAACCGATGTACATTTTTCTGTGCAGCCTGTTTGTAAATGAACTGTATGGTAGTACAGGGTTGTTTCCTTTCCTTCTGCTTCAGATTCTCTCTGATATTCACACTGTTGCAGCTTCTTTTTGTTTCCTGCAGATTTTCTGTGTGTATACATATGGAAGTGTAGAATTTACTAACTTAGCCATCATGTCTTATGACAGATACCTTGCTATCTGTTGTCCCCTACAGTATAATGCACATATGACATCCACTAAGGTTGCCATGCTTATTGCTATTATATGGATACCCCCCTTTTTTGCTGTTTTTATCACAATATCCTTGAGTGCCTCTTTACAGCTGTGTGGGAACATTATTAATAAAGTATACTGTGACAACTACTCCGTCATAAAACTGGCTTGCTTTGACACCAGAATAAATGACGTCTATGAACTCGTGGCGGCGTCTCTCACAGTCTGTGTTCCGATATCTGTAATCTTTTACACTTACATGAAGATCCTTAAAGTTTGTTTTTCTGGTTCGCAACAGACCAGACAAAAAGCTGTCAGCACCTGCACACCTCACCTTGCCTCCATCATTAACTTTTCTTTTGCGGGTTCCTTTGAAGTATTGCAGAGTAGATTTAATATGAACAGTGTACCCAATTTGTTGAGAATATTTCTGTCTTTGTATTTTCTTACATGCCCACCGCTCTTCAACCCTTTAATGTATGGCCTTAACATGTCCAAAATCCGCATCATGTGCAAAAGTCTACTTTTAAGTACTGTTGGAAAGTGTAGATCATCCAAGTTAGTTCAGCTTGAATAACATGGGAAAACATTTTTCTCGTGTGTTTGAGCTTTATTATGTCTGCATTTTGTTTTAGTCTTCTGAATGAAGCAAATGCATATGATACAAAGTAAAGAAGTAAAGTGAAATAATTCAGTAATAAAGTGAATTTATTAGTCATAAACTTGCAGTTGTTTTGAGATTCTGGTGTCTCATTTGAGTATTTCCACTTTAAAGTTACTTAACTGTTCACAATTAACTTTTATTGTTAACTACAACAACTTTGAAGAGTCAGATTTTACACCACTAACACCGAGTAAGTTCCAAATTTAATGCACTGCAACACTCAAGTCAGGTCAAGTCAGTTTTATTTTGCCCTAAAGCCCAAATAACTTATTTGTCTCAGAGGTGACTCATGATTCTTAGAATTTGAATTTAGTTTGAAAATGAAGTTGATTGCTGAACAAGTCTCTTCAGCTGGACAAAAGGTGACAAAGGCTGGGAACAGCAATGCTTCACTGGGTGTCTTCTGTACAGAGTAGACAGCTGGACCAGTAGGACAATATTAATAATGAAAAAAATGCAACTACTACCACTACTAATACTAATACAAACACTACTACTACTACTACTACTACTACTACTACTACTACTACTACTACTATTACTAATGATAATAATGATGATGATGATAAATTAATTAATTTATTTTATAGTGCTTTAAAAAGTAGTCAAACATGGCAGTCACTTAATATGGCAGAAACAAAAAAATACAAAAACAGACACGTAAATCCATTATGCAATGCCAGTATGGAGAAACAGCATATCTATTAGGTAGATAAAGTGGACAGCTACAACTAACAATTATTTTCATTATTAATAAATCTGTTGATCAATTTCTTTAATCAATTAGCTAGTTGTTTGGTCATAATATGTCAGAAAATGGTGGAAAATGTTGATCAGTGGGTCTTAAAGTCCAAGATGACGTCCTCAAATGTCTTGTTTTGTCCATAACTCAAAGATATTCAGTTTACTGTCAGAGAGGAGTAAAGAAACCAGAAAATATTCACATTTCAGAAGCTGAAAATATTTGTTTAGTTTCAGGAGTGCGGGAACAGTTTCAGAGCTCATTCTTCCGAGCAAGAAGAGGCATTCAGTAGGCCTCATCCTGTATACCGGCTACTTTCCCTCTCACACATACAAGACTAGGAGAAAGCATCTTATAAAGGTTAAAAAACATAAACTTAAATGTATGAGCTTTAGTGTGGCTTACAGAGGTCCAGAGGTGTGAAATAAGATTGATAACATCATAAAATGTCATCATCTGTATCTGTTTTCAAAAAGAGCAAAGGGAGTAGTTACTTTAAAGATGTGTTTCAGCTTTAATACTTTAAATGTCTAGGGACTTCTAAACCAGTTACTCTACTCTGAAATTCATTTAAATTGTACTGTTATTTTTCAGTTGCCTTGTGTCTGTATTTTTTCTATCTTACCTATTTAACCAATGTTTAGACTGATGTAAAAAATGTCCTGGGACCACGAGGTAGTTTTTTAGGTGTAGGTGAGGTTAGTTTTAGCCTCTTTGGTTAGAGACTTTGGTTAGTCCTGGGTGTAGGCTGTTACAGTTAACACATACACTATTTAAAGCCTAAACTATTACTACTATTTAAAATGTGATATGATTAACATCAGCAATCGATCATGTCAAAAGGACCATAGTCCTCTGGTTCAAAATGAAGACAAGAAGAGGAAGAAAAACAAGTAAAAGACATCAGTAATGCGACCATTACTGTTGGAGCAGAATTTTACTCGCTTATCTGGGAAGACAGTAAGATTTACTGATTTATCAAATTGCAAGGTCAGTTACGTCAGTTACTCCCACCTTAAATTCATTAGGAAATCTTGGACAGATTATTCTGGTGTTTGGGGAAAATACTACAAAATCATTTTAAGAAATTGACTTTTTCTTTTAAGTTTCTTTTTAAGTGTGATCAACTGTCTGTTATAAGAAACCAGGCAGACATTTTTATTAAAGCGATATTCCATCCCTAGATGATAATCTGCTCAAATGTACTCTCCCCTATGCCGATGTGAGGATGGGTGAAGATCTTCAGGGACTTTGTATATCTCGCAATATTTTCACACGTGCATCCATTAAGAGATATATGAAGTCTCATGATACATCAGTGTCATGTTTACATGGTACCTGGGAGGCTACAGTTGACATTTCGGCAAAAAACATGGTGTAAATGGCCTCTTTTGTGGTTAAATTTTAATGTCACGGCTCGCGGACACTTGGATTATACCACACGAGCAGGATGGAGACATTTTGTGTTTGTTTTGTGTTCTTTTTTTTACAATTCATTGGTGGTTGCCATTCACTGCAACCCTGTTTTCTGCTGAAACTCCAGGATTGTTTTGTGAACTGAAGATCTTCACCCATCCTCACATCGGCATAGTGGTGAGTACATATTGAGTGGACTATCATCAATGGGTGGAATATCACTTTAACATCTAATAAAATGTAAGAATGTAAGATATAATGCTCTCCCTTTTGCCACCTGGTTTTTAATTAGGGCCCGAGCACCATAGGTGCAAGGCCCTATTGTTTTTGTTCAGACTGCCCAAAAAATGAATTGCATTTTTGGGGGCTTAAATATACTCAAAAACTCACCGATTTTGGCAGCCTCGTCAGTCTTGGTGAAAATTTACGTGTCATGTGGTTTTTGTTAATGAGCGTGGCCAAATGGCTTGGCCACGCCCTAAACACTGCCATTACCGGCACGTTTCACCGACATGCATGAAAATCAGTACACACATAGATCATGACCAGACACACAACAATGTATCCACAACCGATAGCCTACACCCAACAGGAAGTCAGCAATTTTGAATTTTGTCGTCATTTTTGGGGTTTTTCATGTGTTGAATTTTAACAAACACCTTCTACAGGATTCATCAAATCGGCTTCAAAATTGGTGTCTACCATCTAGACTAGTTTGTGATTAAAATTTATTAAAAGATTGTGTTTCAGTTAAAGGGTGTGGCCGTGAGTTGGCAGCTAATTTTGATGATTCGCCATGAAACAGAAAATGGTTATAACTTTGGCACACATGGTCAGATCCCTGAACACATATGCGTGAGAAAATTCTGCGATTGTCATAGCGCCCCCTGCTGGTGGCATGAAATGTCATGTTTTAGACTTTGAGGTGCTGCTGCGCACATGTTGACCGTATCTCACTCAAATTTGGTGTGGAAGACCTTAAGATCTTCCTAATGCTATGTTGTGAAAGTCGTAATGTTTTGTCGAAGGGCTTACCCCTGACAGTGCAACGTAGGTTGACGTTTCGTACAAACACATTAATGGCATTAACTTTCGTGTACACGTTCGCATCGCCATGAAACTTCATATGTATGATAATAATCCCAGCCTGAACACATCTACATGAAACTCATGAGTCACAGTCATAGCGCCACCAAGTGGGGACAGGAAGTCACACCACATTGCTTTACTGTGTGGCTCAGAAGACATGAATTCAAATGTCTTCAACAAAGACTCAATAAATGAGTCAAAAACACTGAGCTAGAAATTTAAACATATGTGCTTGAACAAATGGAAGTGAATTAATACAGTTCTTTTCTAGTGTATCACCTGCTCAAAGTGCTTTGGCAAGTATTAGTTATATTCACCCATTTGCTCGCACAATCACACAGCCACTGGGGGCAATTTGGGGTTCAGTGTCTTGAGCCAGGCAATTTGTTGTCCTATGGATCAAACCGCTAAACTTCTGACTAGTGGGTGACCCGCTCTACCTCCTGAGCCAATATGCAACTCAAATGCAACTTAGTTTCACCTGAGTTTCAACCAACTAAAGTTGCACGACGTGTAAAGCCAGTCTGGTAAGTTGCACAGTGGGGCCTCAATGGATTGGACTTGTTCCTGAACATCCCACAGATGCTCAATCAGATTGAGATCTGGGGAATTTGGAGGTCAAGTCAACACCTTGTCACCACCAGGCCACATTCTTCCATTGCTCCATGGTCCAGTTCTGCCAACTGTTGGCAGTTTCAGCAGTGGACAGGGGTCAACATGGACAATCTGTGTTCTGACGCAAACAGCCAGCATACACTTTTTCAGCAGTCTGTGCTATTGTAGCTCTTCTTTTCAGATGAGATAGTCTAGTCTTCACTTCCAACGCACGTCAGTAAGCCTTGGCGGCCCATAACACTATCGTCAGTTCACCATTTGTCCTTCCTTGGACCACTTTTGGTAGATTCTCACAGCTGTATACTAGAAACACCCCACAGGTCTTCATGCTGCCCATTTTTCCTGCTTTAAACACATCAACTTGAATAACTGACTGTTCACTTGCTGCTTAATATATCCCACCTACTGACTGAGGTGCCATTGAAATGATCAATGTTATTCACCTGTCAGTGGGTTTCATGTTGTGGCTGATGAGTGTATGTAGTCTAATAATTCAATAATTACACTCACAAAAGAAGTGATGTGTTCCTCCAGTATGAATGTTTGTATAATTCTTCATATCTGTTTTCACCGGAAATTTTTAAAACACCAAATATTCTGCCATTTTTTCCCCATGCAAATTAGAAACTCAACAATGGTTCCTTCAATCATGACTGCTGCTGTGGGCGTCCACTTTCTTGAAAAGTTTAAAAGAAGCAGAAGCAGAGTTACAGTTCAGTTAGGAGGGAGTCAGAGTATCATTCACATAATGTCATAAACTGTGTAGTTTGTAGTTATTGCTTAACAATTACTGTGTGTTGCATTTAAATAAGACAGTGGTAAGTTTAAGATATTTTTCACAAAAGATTCCACACTCATTTGTTGACTGTAAGTAGACAGTGTTGATGCTTTAGCTTCACCCTGTGATCAATGTTAAAATTTAAACTAGTTGCCCACTTAGAAATCTATAACAAAATTTAACAGCACTATCATATCCAATTCTTACTGTGTACAGTGTTGCTGTGTTTTGAACCAAAAGGATGATCATGATGAACTCTACACAAGTTTCATATTTCATACTTGGTGCCTACTTTAACACTGAGTCTTTTAAATACTTATTTTTCATGAACATTATTATTATTTATAGTTCAATTATTTTTGCCAATGTTTTGCTCATTGTGGTTATCTGTCTGAACAGAAGTTTACATGAACCGATGTACATTTTTCTGTGCAGCCTGTTTGTAAATGAACTGTATGGTAGTACAGGGTTGTTTCCTTTCCTTCTGCTTCAGATTCTCTCTGATATTCACACTGTTGCAGCTTCTTTTTGTTTCCTGCAGATTTTCTGTGTGTATACATATGTAAGTGTAGAATTTACTAACTTAGCCATCATGTCTTATGACAGATATCTTGCTATCTGTTTTCCCCTACAGTATAGTGCACATATGACACCCGCTAAGGTTGCCATGCTTATTGCTATTATATGGATACCCCCCTCTTTTGCTGTTTTTATCACAACATCCTTGAGTGCCTCTTTACAGCTGTGTGGGAACATAATTAATAAAGTATACTGTGACAACTACTGCATCATAAAACTGGCTTGCTTTGACACCAGAATAAATAACGTCTATGAACTCGTGGCGGCGTCTCTCACAGTCTGTGTTCCGATATCTGTAATCTTTTACACTTACATGAAGATCCTTAAAGTTTGTTTTTCTGGTTCGCAACAGACCAGACAAAAAGCTGTCAGCACCTGCACACCTCACCTTGCCTCCATCATTAACTTTTCTTTTGCAGTTTCCTTTGAAGTATTGCAGAATAGATTTAATATGAACAGTGTACCCAATTTGTTGAGAATATTTCTGTCTTTGTATTTTCTTACATGCCCACCGCTCTTCAACCCTTTAATGTATGGCCTTAACCTGTCCAAAATTCGCATCATGTGCAAAAGTCTACTTTTAAGTACTGTTGGAAAGTGTAGATCATCCAGGTTTGTTCAGCTTGAATAACACGGGACAACATTTCTCTCACGTGTCAATTTCCTCACTTAACTTATCAAAATGTAGAAATTTATCATGAAGGTTTTACAAAATAAAAAAGTTTGAGCTTTATTATGTCTGTATTTTGTTTTAGTCTTCTAAATGAAGCAAATGCACATGATCCAAAGTAAAGAAGTAAAGTGAAATAATTCAGTAATGAAGTGAATTTATTAGTCATAAACTTGCAGTTGTTTTGAGATTCTGGTGCCTCATTTGAGTATTTCCACTTTAAAGTTACTTAACTGTTCACAGTTAACTTTTATTATTAACTACTTTGAAGAGTCAGATTTTACACCACTAACACCAAGTCAGTTCCAAATTTAATGCACTGCAACACTCAAGTCAGGTCAAGTCAGTTTTATTTTGCCCTAAAGCCCAAATAACTAATTTGTCTCAGAGGTGACTCGTGATTCTTAGAATCTGAATTTAGTTTGAAAATTGTGAATTGTGTGTGAAGTTGATTGCTGAACAAGTCTCTTCAGCTGGACAAAAGGTGACAAAGGCTGGGAAAAGCAACGCTTCACTGGGTGTCTTCTGTACAGAGTAGACAGCTGGACCAGTAGGACAATAATAATGAAAAAAATGCAACTACTACCACTACAAATACTAATACTAATACAAATACTACTACTACTACTACTACTACTACTATTACTAATGATAATAATGATGATGATGATAAATTTATTTATTTATTTTATAGTGCTTTAAAAAGTAGTCAAACATGGCAGTCACTTAATATGGCAGAAACAAAAAAATACAAAAACAGACACGTAAATCCATTATGCAATGACAATATGGAGAAACAGAATATCTGTTAGGTAAATAAAGTGTACAGCTGCAACTAACAGTTATTTTCATTATTAATAAATCTGATCTGATCATTTTCTTTAATCAATTAGCTAGTCATAATATGTCAGAAAATGGTGGAAAAATGTTGATCAGTGGGTCTTAAAGTCCAAGATGACATCCTCAAATGTCTTGTTTTGTCCATAACTCAAAGATATTCAGTTTACAGTCAGAGAGGAGTAAAGAAACCAGAAAATATTCACATTTCAGAAGCTGAAAATATTTGTTTGGAGTGAGGGAACAGTTTCAGAGCTCATTCTTCCAAGCAAGAAGAGGCATTCAGTAGGCCTCATCCTGTATACCAACTACTTTCCCTCTCACACATACAAGACTAGGAGAAAGCATCTTAAAAAGGTTAAAAACATAAACTTAAATGTATGAGCTTTAGTGTGGCTTACAGAGGTCCAGAGGTGTGAAATAAGATTGATAACATCATAAAATGTCATCATCTGTGTCTGTTTTCAAAAAGAGCAAAGGGAGTAGTTACTTTAAAGATGTGTTTCAGCTTTAATACTTTAAATGTCTAGGGACTTCTAAACCAGTTACTCTACTCTGAAATTCATTTAAATTGTACTGTTATTTTTAAGTTGCCTTGTGTCTGTATTTTTTCTATCTTACCTATTTAACCAATGTTTAGACTGATGGAAAAAATGTCCTGGGACCACTAGGTAGTTTTTTAGGTGTAGGTGAGGTTAGTTTTAGCCTCTTTGGTTAGGGACTTTGGTTAGGCCTGGGTGTAGGCTGTTACAGTTAACACATGCACTATTTAAAGCGTAAACTATTACTACTATTTAAAATGTGATATGATTAACATCAGCAATAGATCATGTCAAAAGGACCATAGTCCTGTGACCATTACTGTTGGAGCAGAATTTTACTAGCTTATCTGGGAAGACAGTAAGATTTACTGATTTATTAAATTGCAAGAGTTAACATCAGTTACTCCCACCTTAAATTAATTAGGAAATCTTGGACAGATTATTCCGGTGTTTGGGGAAAATACTACAAAATAATTCTAAGAAATTGACTTTTTCTTTTAAGTTTCTTTTTAAGTGTGATCAACTGTCTGCTATAAGAAACCAGGCAGACATTTTTATTAAAGCGATATTCCATCCCTAGATGATAATCCGCTCAATATGGACTCTCCCCTATGCCAATGTGAGGATGGGTGAAGATCTTCAGAAACTTTGTATATCTCGCGATATTTTCACACGTGCATCCATTAAGAGATATATGAAGTCTCATGATACATCAGTGTCATGTTTACATGGTACCTGGGAGGCTACAGTTGACATTTCGGCAAAAAACATGGTGTAAATGGCCTCTTTTGTGGTTAAATTTTAATGTCGCGGCTCGTGGACACTTGGATTACACCACACGAGCAGAATGGAGACATTCGTTGTGTGTTTTGTGTTCTTTTTTTTTACAATTCATTCGTGGTTGCCATTCACTGCCATTAGCTGCAACCCTGTTTTCTGCTGAAACTCCAGGATTGTTTTGTGAACTGAAAATGTTCACCTATCCTCACATCGGCATAGTGGTGAGTACATACTGAGTGGACTATCATTTAGGGGTGGAATATCACTTTAACATCTAATAAAATGTAAGAATGTATGATATAATGCTCTCCCTTTTGCCACCTGGTTTTTAATAAGGGCCCGAGCACCATAGGTGCAAGGCCCTGTTGTTTTTGCTCTGACTGCCCAAAAAATGAATTGCATTTTTGGGTGCTTAAACATACTCAAAAACTCACCAATTTTGGCAGCCTCGTCAGTCTTGGTGAAAATTTATGTGTCATATGGTTTTTGTTAACGGTTGTGGCCAAATGGCTAGGCCACGCCCTCTAAACGCCGCCATTATCGGCACGTTTCACCAACATGCATGAAAATCCGTACACACATAGATCATGCCTGGACACACAACAATGTATCTGGGACTCATCAGCTAAACCCAACAGGAAGTCAGCCATTTTGAATTTCGTGGTCATTTTTGGTATTTTCCACGTGTCGCATTTTAACAAACTCCTCCGACAGGATCATCAGAACGGCTTCAAAATCACCAACTATCATCTACATTACTTTATGATCAAAAGTTATCAAAAGATTTTTCCATCGTTAAACGGTTTGGCTGTGAGGTGGCCGCGAAGTTTGATGTCTCGCCATGAAACACAAAATTGCTGTAAGTTTAGCATTAATGGTCTGATATGTACCAAACTGCACATTGTGTGATAGTAGTCCTGCCCTGAACACATATATATATCACAAAATTCCATGATTGTGATAACGCCCCCTGCTGGCGACAGGAAACAACATGTTTTAGAGTTTGATGGCTGCTCCAAGCATGTTAAACATATCCACCTCAAATCTACTCAGACACCTCTTCAGACCTTGGTAATGCTATATTGTGAAGATCATGACATATTGTCAAACAGCTTTGCTCTGAGAGTGCGGCAAAGGTTGATGTTTCACCAGCACACAGGAAGTTGCTTTAACTGCACTGTACATGGTCAAATCTGCCTGAAACTTCACATGTGTATTAACAGCCCTTAACATATGATATGAATTTCAGTAGTGGGCGTGCCTAAATGGCTTGACGACGCCCATTTTTAGCAGTATCCCCCACAGGACGTTTCACCGATATGCATGAAAATCGGTGGGCACATGCATCACACCAAAACAGACAAAAAAGTCTCTTTGACCCATAGGCTAAACCCAACAGGAAGTCATCTATTATTAGGGCCCGAGCACTGTAGGTGCAAGGCCCTATTGTTTTTGCTCAGAAAGCCCAAAAAATGAATTGCATTTTTGGGGGCTTAAACATCCTCAAAAACTCACCAATTTTGGCAGCCTCGTCAGTCTTGGTGAAAATTTACGTGTCATGTGGTTTTTGTTAATGAGCGTGGCCAAATGGCTTGGCCACGCCCTAAACACTGCCATTACTGGCACGTTTCACCAACATGCCGACATGCATGAAAATCAGTACACACATAGATCATGACCAGACACACAACAATGTATTGACAACCGATAGCCTACACCCAACAGGAAGTCAGCAATTTTGAATTTTGTCGTCATTTTTGGCGTTTTTCATGTGTTGAATTTTAACGAACACCTTCTACGGGATTCATCAAATCGGCTTCAAAATTGGTGTGTACCATCTAGACTAGTTTGTGATTAAAGTTTATTAAAAGATTGCGTTTCAGTTAAAGGGTGTGGTCGTGAGTTGGCAGCTAATGGTGATGATTCGCCACGAAACAGGAAATGGTTATATCTTTGGCATACATGGTCAGATCCCTGAACACATATGCATGAGAAAATTCTGCTATTTTCATAGCACCCCCTGCTGGTGGTATGAAATGTCATGTTTTAGCCTTTGAGGTGCTGCTGCGCACATACATAAATGGCCGACGAGTGAACGCTGGCGCAACTCGCTGCCGCTGCTCGCTGCCGTTAGTAACCTCCTATCTTCTAACTCTCCAGACTTATCTTATGGTCTGATTACTTAATCAGATTGTGTTTTTACCTGCATTCTGGATTACATCCACGATCTGCTGGTACTATCGTCTGCGTGAGTTCTCATTGCTAGCTCACCTGTCCTCTCCCGGCTTGAGCCTCACCTGGCGTTTTTTGACTGTCGACGCTGCCTGAGTCCTCATCCACAATGTGGGCCGGTAGGACATACATCTGGTTTGTCTGTGCCTGGCTCTTTGTACTGCCTGTTC
>JAJHUR010140510.1:322333-336837 GCA_027495735.1 Lutjanus campechanus | reverse complement strand
CAGGAGACTTTAGCGACAGGGGAGGGTCTTCAAGCTCCGGTTTACTGCTAGCAGTAGCCATCATGCGCACGGGCTGCAGGTGTAGCTGCACGTGTAGCTGCACATGTTAGCGGTCTCTACTGTTACTATATTTAGTAAAAGTATCAGGATTTCTTTTTGCACCTAATAGCACATTATTAGTAGGGATGTCCCGATACCGATATCAGCATCGGTACTCGCACCGATACTGGCCTATTTTGCTGTACTCATATTTGTCAAATACTCGCTCATGACAGCACCCGATACCTACTATACGTCAACCAGTAGGCAGTACCAGGAAGAGGGGGTGCGGTTGCACGAGCTTGAGCAAGAGGACATGGTGTGCGTTTGGAGGAGAAAATAATGTCGGCAGTGTGGACATACTTTAAAATTTGTGATGGTGACAAGAGCAAAGCCGAGTGCAAACTATGTGCTGTTAAAGTATCAAGAGGAGGTGCGAAACCTAGCTCATTAAACACAAGCAATTTGATCAAACATCTGAAGAACAAGCACAAGGATGAGTACAAGGGGTTTTCAAACGCTAGCACCAGCAGCACAAAACAACCAACTTTGGAGCAAATGCTGGAGAGGAGAGAAAAGATGGCAAAAGAAAACCCACGGGCAGTAAAAATAACTGAAGCTTTCGCACAGTACATCGCTCTAGACGACCAGCCCCTGTCAGTTGTAGAAAATAGTGGATTTCGCAAGTTGCTCAGTGTACTGGAGCCGAGGTATGCTATTCCTAGCCATCACTATATCACAGACACAGAGTTACCAAAGCTCCACAATGCTGTGAAAAAGCACATACAAGGCCTGCTACAGGACATACTGCCTTTCAGCTTCACAACTGATATCTGGAGCAGCACCGTCACCCCAATGTCCCTAATTACTTTAACTGCGCATTGGATTGAGGAGGATTTCACGCGCAAAAACGCCATTCTCCACGCAAAGCAGTTTCGGGGTTCCTATACTGGCACAGCTATCGCTAGTGTGTTTGAGGAGATGCTTGAGACATGGGGAATATCGAAAAGTTCTGTTCACGTTGTGGTCCGGGACAGCGCAAAAAACATGATCAAAGCCATGAATGAAGCTGGACTGCCTAGCCTGTCGTGTGTTGCCCACACCATTCAACTGGCCGTTAACGAGGGGCTGTTGTCTCAGAGGAGTGTATCAGATGCAGTGGCAATTGGACGCAAAATAGTGGGGCATTTTAAGCATTCTCCATTAGCCTACTCCTGCCTGGAAGACATCCAGCTTGAGCTCCTACAGCCGACAGCAAGGCTACAGCAAGACGTGCCAACGCGCTGGACCAGCACGTATTACATGATGCAGTCTCTAAATGAGCAGAAGCAGGCTCTGACACTATATGGATCTGAATACGAACTCCCCACCACCCTCAGAACTCATCAGTGGACCCTCCTGGAACATGCTATGTCTGTCCTGTCCCCGTTTGAGGAGTTAACCAAACGAGTGAGTTCCTCTGACACCCTGGCCTCGGATGTGATACCTGCTGTGACTGTGCTGCTCCGAGTTTTGACACAAGAAACAGAACAGGACCAAGGCTTCAAATCTATGAAGGCAACCTTGACTGCAGCCGTGACGAGACGCTTCTCTGGCATAGAAAGAAACCCACTCTACAGCACTGCAAGTGTACTCGATCCGAGGTAAAGCATGTGTGTGTGTGTGTGTGTGTGTGTGTGTGTGTGTGTGTGTGTGTGAGAGAGAAAGAGAGAGAGAGAAAGAGAGAGAGGTCATTATTTACCTTCATGTAAGTTAAATTAATATTAATTTACTTTATTAAGTTTAAGGTTGTTTCATTAAGTGATTTGAAGGCAATATGCTGACATTCATTCTGACAACTTGAGACTAGCTTGTCTGTTAACAGCTAAGATATTTATTTTTCTCTGTTAGATACAAGGATTGTTTCTTCTCAAACGCCAACACTGCTGTAGAAGCCAAAGAGATGGTGAGGCTAGAGCTGCAGAAGCTGTCTGGAGGAGAAGCAGCTGTCGGGGAACCTACTGCCAGAAAGCAACGCAAGGCCCAGGCCAGTAGGAGCAGTCTGGACAGTGTGTTTGCTGAGATAGCAAATGAGCAAGCAGCAGCATCACTGAGAGCAGCACCAGTGGGTGGGGCCATCAAGTTAGAAACATATCTTGGAGAGGCCCTATCTAAACAGGATGACAAGCCACTGCAGCACTGGGGACTTAACAAAGTGAGGTTTCCCACTCTTGCCAAAATGTCTCACAAATATCTGTCAGCACCCTGCAGCAGTGTGGACAGTGAAAGGCTTTCTAGCTCAGTGACGCACATTGTTGATGAAACCAGAAACAGGATCACACCTGAGCACACAGAGATGCTTCTCTTTATCAAAAAAACCTGCCTCTCACTTTTCCCTAAGAGGCCACTGAAAAGGCTTAGCCCCCTCACAGATAGCACTACACAATATTTTGATTTTCAGTTGTTCTACAGTTTCAGACAGTTGTTGTACAGTTGTGTGGTACTGAAGGTTACAGGTTACTTGAAATGTGTAGCACTACATGTAGTATGTTGATTCAGGAAAGATGTTTTATTTTATTTATTTTATATTATCAGCATAGATTGCCCATTGCTAAACTTGAAATGTTAAAAGTGAAATCTGTGTGGCAGTGGTGTCATGTTTGTTCAGGGAACATGTGCTGAAAAAATAAAAAATCATAATTTTAATTTGCTGTTATGGTATTATTAATTACTCGTATCAGTACTCGGTATCGGCAAGTACTCAAATGTCAGTACTCGTACTTGTACTTGGTCAGTAATCCCTAATTATTAGCATTAATTTAATCAAAATGTAAAGATTCACGCATTGCATTGTCTTGTATTGCATCATATCGTATCGTATTGTGCCAGGGCTGAATCATATCAAACCCAATCACTGGCTATTTAAAAATTTATATATCGTATTGTTAAGCATGTATCGAGATACGTATTGAATCGTCTCAGTCAGTGCGATACGCACCCCTTAGTTACCTTGTCAAAATATCTCTAATTTAGTTTGTAAAGGGTTATCATAGGCAACTGGACTTGCTTAAATCTAAGCAAGCCTAGTTGCTTACGATAATCCTTTACAAATTCCATTACCTAGATGACTGAGAATCTTCACAGTCAAATATTTGTTCTATGAAGTCAGACTTTTTTTAAGAGCATCAATTATAAATCAATATTGATCAGTTGTATATTTTGATAATGAGGTCAGACTGCTGCTGTGGGCGTCCACTAATTTGAAAAGCTTAAAAGAAGCAGAAGCAACAGCTCAGCTCTATTAGGAGGAAGTCATAGTCAGATTCATATAATCTCACAAACTGTGTTTTGTAGTTTAGTGTGTGTTTTGTCTATGTAGTAACATAGACATTAGATTGACATTAAATAAAGGTAAGATAACCTTAGGTATATTTAGCACAGCTGGTCACTAAAAATAAAATCAATTACTTTTAATGTAAGTAAACAAAATGTTGCTCATATGTGCTTGTCTTTATCCTAATTCCAACAATCATTAACGTGGTTTATGTTAGTTTATATGAGTTAACCTCAACAAATGTGTGACACCATGTCATTCTGATTTCTTGATGAACCAAAAGAGGATCATGAGAAATTCTACACAGGTTTCATATTTCACACTTGGTGCCTACTTTGACACTGGTCTTATGAAATATTTGTTTTATGTGATTGTTTTATCTTTATATATTTTTATTATCAGTGCTAATGTTTTGCTCATTGTGGTTATCTGTCTGAACAGAAGCTTACATGAACCTATGTACATTTTTCTATGCAGCCTGTTTGTAAATGAACTGTATGGTAGCACAGGGTTGTTTCCTTTCCTTCTGATTCAAATTCTCTCTGATATTCACACTGTGTCTGCTTCTTTTTGTTTCCTGCAGATTTTCTGTGTGTATACATATGGAGCTGTTGAATATTTTAACTTAGCCATCATGTCTTATGACAGATATCTTGCTATCTGTTATCCTCTACAATATAATACATATATGACATTTAAGAAGGTTGCCGTGCTTATTGCTCTAACATGGTTAACCTCTTTTCTTGCTGTTGTTGTCACAACATCTTTGAGTTCCCCTTTGCACCTTTGTGGGAACATTATTGACAAAGTGTACTGTGACAACTACTCTGTTGTCAAACTGGCATGCTATGACACCACAATCAATAACATTTATGGACTTATAATCACTTGTCTTGTTGTCTTTGGTCCAATATCTTTAATTCTTTACACCTACATAAAGATTCTTAAAATCTGTTTTTCTGGTTCTAAAGAGACCAGACAAAAAGCTGTCAGTACCTGCACACCTCACCTCGCTTCTCTCATGAACTTTTCTTTTGGGACTTGTTTTGAAATATTACAGAGCAGATTTAATATGAGCAGTGTACCTAATATGTTGAGAATTTTTTTGTCATTATACTGGCTTACATGCCAACCACTCTTTAACCCTGTACTATATGGACTGAAAATGTCTCAAATTCGTACCGTATGTAAAGGATTGTTTGGTTGGAAAGTGTAGAGCATCCAAAATATGTGTCCACCTTGACTTACAATAAAAAGCAAGAAATGTTTATGACTCCACTGTACTATTGTCAACTGCACCACTGTATATTTCACAATGGCAGGGTATTGCAGGTGACAAGTGAGCTGCCATATTGGAAGCAATTTGGGGTTCAGTGTCTTCTACACCATTGCTACTGAAGTCTGTTTCCACTGACTCACTGAACTGGATTGTCTATGGTAAGTTATTAATGTTTTTCTCCCCTTTTTGGAGACCCTATTATTAAGCAGTTAACATGTAATCACACTCTGTGGAATGTATAAAATGCTAAGCAGGGCTAGCTGATTTAAATTTTGTATCAAAATATCTAAGTGACCTTGAAAGAGGGTTCAACAGTTACAAAGACTGCTAAATCGGCTAGTGTGTCAAAAGGAACAGTGACTAAAGTGACATCTGCATGTAATATTATAGGAAAGACATCAGTAAAGACTGATGGGTGTGTGATGCTTGCACGTTAGTGCAATACACAAGGAAAAACATGAGAGCAGCTCCTCCTTCACATATAAAAATTATTAGGTGATCAACAAAAAACAAACTGCAGCATGCAAAACTTTCGGGTTGAAAATTAGAAACAGAGGCACACTACATCTGATAAAGAATGTATTATGATTTATATTATGATGTTGCAACTTGGGACATGCCAGTCTTGACTTGGGACTTGCCTCAGAACTTTCCTGGTTTGACTTTGGAACTTGACTTTAGACCCTGGACGAAGTGTTTTATTACTGTGACTATGATGACAAAGGTAGTTGTTAATGGGATCATTTCATTGTTGTTTTTGATCTGTGTTTTTGACTCTCTGTGGAGACTGGAGAACTGCAACCTGGAATAAACCCATGTAAACCCACATTAAAATGCAACACCTTTTTGAAGTCACACTACAGTTTCAACCACTGCATCACCTCAGGGGTGTAATTAGCGATGGGAATCAAGAACGAGAACTGGTTCCAAATTGTCTGATCCATCAGACACAAATGCCTCCTTTTATTGATGTCAGCATGTTTTCCTGCAAAATAATGACACGACTCCTGCATTTATGCTGCTGGAAACTTCAAATATGGACAAAGCATGGCAGAGTAACAAACAGTCCAAACCATGGCTTCATTTCTTAAAGAAAGATGACAACAATGCTTGTCTTTTTTATGAAAATTTGAAGTAAAGAAACACCAGCAGTATGCTGAAACATCCTTTTGCACAGCATGGGCTTTAACCCCAAGAATTTCATGCACTGGACAGTCTACACAGGTGTGCCACTGCTTCCCAACCGTGCAGAACATCCATATCAGAGCGTAAATATCCTGTTATAATAACATCATGCAACCAGGCTTGGCATATTTCTTCTTTGACTTAGAAGACTTGAATGAAAAGAATGCTCCACAAATATTTTCTCATTGCATCAATTTTAGAGGACAGAGTGTTGCTACAACTAGCTCTCAGGCTTCAGCCAGTTCAACTAAAATTAATCAGGAATAAATAAGGGAACCGATAAAGAATTTGACCGAAAACTAGGATTGATAATAGCGCTGTTATCAATAAAATCTTATGAGTTCCACCCTGGTGATGTGGTGAGGAGGATCCAGGGATCATGATAATAAGACAAAGTTCTTTATCGGCCCACAAAGTACTCCTTTGTGGTCTTTGAAGAGGGTTCAGCGGTTCCTGATATGTCTGTTATTGTGCTTGAAAAGATTCTTGGTAGCATTTAAGATGACTAAGTGGTCAAAGAAGAGGCTCAATGCTCAAGGAGGTTCCAGTCGTAATTTAATATAATAAACTGTGCAGGTTCTACATACCTCAATGCAACACACAACAGAACTGAAGGAGCTGTTCACTGCAGTAACAGTGACATTATCTCACCATTTTTATACACTTATGGAGTGTTTAATATGAAACTGGGACACAGTTAAGATTTGATCATCTCTTTTCTTGATGAAATGTCTTTCAACAGTGAACCTCCAACCACTTCCGATATAAACAAAAATAATTTGAAAACACACTTTTCTTACAGTCAAGTTCTCAAACTTGTAATTAAACATCTAAGTGTTACCAAAAAATGAAAACTTTGGCACAAACTGAGTATTCACAGTTCATGTAACAGCACCGCAGAGGCTGCTGCCGTTAAAAAGTTAGATCACTGTACCAAGTCCCTTTAGGTCAAAGGTCATTTCATCCTGTCAACATGTTTGTACCTGAAGCATCTTCACATTAGTCACAGTTTCCATTAATTCCCTCTGAAGCAAATTAAAGTCAGTGCAGTGAGACCAATCAGCCTAAGCAGACCTCAGCACTGGTTTCACTGGTGCACAGCGGGCTGAGGACAATAATGACCTCCCTTTAGAACACTGTGTGACATCACAACTCAGGACTGACAGATACTGAGTGATATTTATTGAATTAGTGGCACTTTTCTCAGTGTTTCAATCCTGATATTTTAATCTTTTTAAACTTTTAATTTCAACCTTTCAACCCTGTGATGTGCGGAATGACGATGTCTAAAGGCTGTATTATAAGTAAAGTTTTCTATTTCTAATATATAATATAATATAATAATATATAATATAATATAAAATAAATGGATACCTCTCTATGCACTTGTGCAAACAATAATGTTTGTTTTAACTGTGTGTATAAAATGATGATGACATGAGCAAATTGTTAAACATTTTTAGGGAAATTTATAAAATTGTGAAGCAATTTGTCCAGTAAAGTAGAAAAGCTCCATAAAAAAGACAAATCCTCACATCATCACTTTGTATCACAGACAATGAAAGTTTTTACAGTGGGTAATATTATTGAAGTGCAATACAATCTTTTCACACATAAAGGTTCTGAAGGGTTACTTTAAACATGTATTCAGATATAATTACTAACTACCTTAAAAATGTAATCAGTAAGCTAATCCATCATGTATCACAAAATTAAAGTGGTGTACCTTCTGTTTTTGTTACTTTTGGATTACTTTGATGTCAAATATAATGAAATTGACTTGACCTAATATAATGTTTTATGTTCACTGTAAGTTTATTAATGGTCCAGCTTTTCCTTCCTCTGTTATGCATGAATGCACATTTAGATTAATAGCAATAATTATGCCCATTTAAATGTATTTTGTGGAAGTAGCAAGTAAATTGCCATTCAGTTATTCTAGTCTAGGGCTTGTGTTTTTACCCACACACCATCCTGGTCACCAGCATCACCATCTACAGTCCCTTTATTTTGTGTCTTAATTATGTAACTCAGTTACCTGTAATCTGTTACTCCCTGCATGTATAACACACCTGTCTAGCATTGTGGTGGTGATATCAATGGGAGAAATCAGATGCTGAACTAGCAGAACCCACACTACAGGTATCTACAGTGGGACCCACCTTAACCCCTTGCATCAAGCATAATCAGTAAATGTCTATATTTGTATTAGGGGTGGGAATCTCTTGGTACCTCACAATTCTATTCAATTCCGATTCAGAGGGATATGATTCGATGTTTAAACAATTCTTGATGCATCAAATTTTAAGTTTTGAAGACATGGTGTGCCGGTCAGATTGTATCCATCAGTAGCTGCTCAGGTTCAGCCATCCCCACCAAAACTCAAGAAGTAACCTATTTCAGAAATAAACACGATGTACGTTACATTTAAGGGTGGAATCTTTTTGTCCGATTGCAGAATCTATTCTTGACTGAATGAAAAGGAGGCATAGTTAATCATGAGTCAAAAAGGCACAGATACATGTGTGCATAATTTGTTTTGGAGAACAAAGTCAACCACAAACCATCTTGTAAAACTTACATGTCTAATTTTCTTCCTTTCCACACATGCATTAAACAGACATCATCAGTGTTGATGCTGGTGAAGTTGAGGGAGGCATTTATTTATTGCTTTTTCATGTATGTAAAACTGAACTGAATTAATCTATTGGATGACCTACACTTCACCACACAACAGACGTTTACATATGTTGCGGATTTTGGACAATTTCAGCCCATAGAGTACTGGTGTAAAAAGAGGCTGGAATGTCAGAAAGTACAATGATAGTAAAATGTCTAACATATTGGGTATGCTGCTCGAAAAAAATCTACTCTGTAATAGTTGAAAATAACAACCAAATGAAAAGTTAAGCAGAGAGGCAAGGTGAGGTGTACAGGTGCTGACAGCTTTTTGTCTGGTCTGTCTGGAACCAGAAAAACAAACCTTAAGAATCTTCATGTAAGTGTAAGTGATTAAAATGACAGGAATGATGATTGAGATAACTGTGTAAAAGAGCCCATATATGTTCTGTAGTCTGGTGTCAGAGCATGCCAGTTTAACCACAGAGTAGTTTCCACAGAACACTTTGTTAATGATGTTCCCACACAGCTGTAAAGGTGCACTCAATGATACCAAAACAACAACTGCAAGACAAGGGTATAACCATGTTAGAGCAATAAGCATGGCAACTCTTTTAGTTGTCATACGTGTGTTATATTGTAAAGGATAACAGATGGCAAGATATCGGTCATAAGACATGACGGCTAAGTGTAAAAATTCTACACACACATAAGAATACACACAGTAAATCTGCAGGAAACAAAATGAAGTAGAAACAGTGTGAACGTCAGAGAGAATCTGAACCAAAAGAAGTGGAAACAACCCTGTACTGCCATACAGTTCATTTATACACAGGCTGCACAGAAAAATGTACATAGGTTCATGTAAGCTTCTGTTCAGACAGATAACCACAATGAGCAAAACATTTGTACAAATAATTAAAATATATAACAACATAATAATAATAAAATATAAATATTTTAAAACCCCAGTGTCAAAGTAGGCACCTAGTATGAAATATGAATCTTGTGTAGCATTTACCATGATCCTCCTAATTCATAAAATAATTACAACTCTTTGCTGCCTTGTTTTGGTGGTTGTTATAGATTTTCAAAAGTATACTTAAACCTTTAAAGCTAAAGCATTAAACTCACACAGTATTCAGTCAACAAGCATGAAAGAAATTCATCATCAAGAAAAGAAATTGAGACATAAAACAAATTTACCTTTCCCCAATCGTACTGTATAATACTTAGATAAGACATTGTGTGATTTCTAACAATCACCTGCTTCAGTCAGACTAGGAGACCCTCCTAACTGAACTGAAATGCTGCTTCTGCTTCTTTTAACAAGTACTGGGACACACACAACAGTCTGACCTCATTATCAAAGGACCTATGGGTTGTTACTTTTTTAAACTGATGCCTGAAAGAACAGCATGCTTTTGTTTTCAACAAAGTGAAATGAGAGCTCATTAAAAGTAAAGAAAGAAAAGTGAAATGGTATTTATAAATAAATGATTAACATAGCAAGCTCAGAAAACTTATTCTCTTAATTTGCTTCATGCTATGAGTGATGGGATCCTTCATGAGCACCAAAGTTTAAAACATGTTTTTTGGGGCACCCCTATAGCTCAGTTGGTAGAGTGTGCACCCCATGTGCTGAGGCTGTCAGCCCTCCGCAGCGGCCACAGGTTCGACTCCTGTCTGCAGCCCATTGTGTCATCCCCCCTCTCTCTCTCTCTGCCCCCTTTCCTATCATATCTCCAGCTGTCCTATCGAAATAAAGGCAAAAATACACCCAAAAAAACTTTTTTGGTTTGTTTGATTCATAGTTGGCAGAGCTCAGCTGGAAAATTATAACATCACATGCTTCCAGGCACCAAAAAGGAATAGAGCAATATTTAAATAACAAATAAAGTCAGGTTGTTTGGTTATGCTACCACAACTGTCAATCAAATCTGATCAAACAACAACACCAAAGTCTTGATAAGGCAGATTAGATGAGCCCTTGAGTATTTTTCTTAAAATAAGACTGGGAGGCCCCAGCAGGCTAAACTGTGTATTGGTAAAGGTCTCAAATAACCAAGTAGGTTCAGGGTCTCGGTCTATTCTTATCCTCGACATTGCTATCAAGAAAGGGATGCAGTGTCCCAACTAGTTCTCGGACTCATTAGTCTTGTCAATCCATTGGCAAAATCTGGCACATGCCATGTCTGATGCATCTAACAAATGGGAAATTGACACCCTGAGTCCTTACATTCAGAATGAAGAGGAAGAACAGTAGCAATCAACCCCCCACTACCAGCTTATCACTCAGACTTTGGGAGTCAATTTGCCAGTGACACTGCCAGTTTCATCATTCTCTGCCATCACTGAACAGACCATCACAGATTAGGATCCTTCTACTTTCCCTTTGAACAAATGACACCATGTGATCAGAATACCATGCTCAGCTACTTCCTTGCTGGCTAAGCTGCTGAAGAAGCAGGTGGTGGCAGATGCTGGCACTATGAAATCATTCTGGCCACCTTTACCTGGGGTTAAAGGGGGGGTTGGAGCTGACCATGCTTGCTTATGCAGACCAAAGAAGCATAGCTGTGCTCAGGGGATGTTCAAGATTCAATACTCGGGCAAAGATATGAATGAGCTCCATGTGTCTGTCTGAATGCCAGCAGAGGCCAAGTAAATGGGCCTTCCAAGCCTTCCCCTTAGCTGGAGGCAGACCCCGACAACCAAGAATCCACATTATAGCTGTTACACCCCACCCTAAGGTGGCCCTACTGGGGTGAACAACACACCACAATTGACCCAAA
This sequence comes from Lutjanus campechanus, assembly GCA_027495735.1. NCBI lineage: Eukaryota > Metazoa > Chordata > Actinopteri > Lutjaniformes > Lutjanidae > Lutjanus > Lutjanus campechanus. Next base: position 325,607 of record JAJHUR010140510.1, on the reverse strand, counting down.
ATAACCCACAGAGACACCTTTTAAAACAAGCAAATCCATGGGATTTATTAACACAAGACAAAGATACTAAATCAACACTAATAAAATACATGAAGTCAAAACCTAAATACAAAAACAACACCATGTTGAGAGGCAAGAACCAACAGCAGTTCCCATGCCATCAGTCTCTGTCTTCTGCTGCCTGCACAGGTGCTTTTCAACACATCAATCAGGCCAGGTGCACTTCATGACCAATTTAGGGTGGAGCTGGAGAGGGAGCAAAGGGACACAGCACAGAGAAAACCACACAGTCGTAATATAGTTCTCAATTTCACTGGCAATAGCAGAACAAAGTGGATGGGCTGGGTGTATGGATTAACCATGTCCTGGCTGTACGATGGTCCAGTCACAGCACAGTAGGCAAGTACCAGTGTCTTGAATTGGATTCAAGCAGCCACCTGAAGCCAGTGCAGAGTGTGGAGGAGTGGTGTAGTGTTGGAGAACTTGGATAGATTGAAGACCACCCAGGCTACAGCATTCTGGATGAGCTGTAGAGGTCTGATGACACATGCAGGCACACCAGCCAGGAGCAAGCTGCAGTATTCTAGGAGCAGAATAATAAGAGTGTGGCTCAGTGGTTAGTGTTGCCTCACAGCAAGAAGGTTGTGGTTTGAATCCCAGTTTGGACAGGGCCTGTCAGTGATTCCCGAATTTTCTCTGGCATGCCCCATTTTAGATGCCAAAAGTTCACCCCACGTAATTTTTTAAAATCAAATCATCAACGATGATAGGCGAACCTAATAAATAAGCAACCAGTAAAAGCCACCTGCAGTGGCTCTATGCCCCACCGCTGGGGCCTACAACACAGTTTAAGAACCACTGCTGCATGTAGTTTGTATGTTCTTCCTGTGCTTGCATGGGTTTCCTCTGGGTGCTATAGTTTTCACCAGCATCAAAATCATGTATGCTGAGTCAATTCTGCTGTCAGTGCCCATGACTAAGGCACGTGATGTTGGCAATGAAGGGCAGCTGGTCATCCAGTGTCACAACCAAGTTGGTCTTATGTCCTGTTTGTTTCATGAAAGAGTATATCTAACTTCAACTGTTGTTGTCTGATACAGTTACACATTGCAATCATACGAACAAAGATTAAAATTTTCACATCTTCTATTGGAAAGATTTGGTAGGTCTGTCCTGATTGGGAACAAATGTCAAACATAAAGCTCCATCATTTATGCTGCATCGATGTATCAATGACAAATACTTTCATTAGGGCTGGTCTGGCAAAGCTATCAGTTCACCATGTCTGCTTTTTTTAACCTGTTTCTTTATTGTGTAAATCATATCACTGAAGGAATGTAAGTGTACAAATTCTACCCTGACACTGACTTTGAATGTGCATAGCTGTGTCAGTGAGTTATATAACCTACTCTGAGGAACAGGAATAATCTATTATGAGAGTTTAGAAAATCTCAAACCATCCACATTACATGTGCTGTTGTAAACATACAGTCTATAGGTGCAGACTCGGACTCACTCTCTACATCATATTTCTTAGTTCAATCTGTCACAAACATAACTTATTTCTGTGAATAATGATAACTATTATTTTCATATGATATAAACCACATTATCTTAGATGTAAGATATGATATAAATAATCTGTGAATCAGTAAATAAAACACCTGTTCCAGTTTAAATGCAAAAACAGGAACTTATTTGTTTAAATTCCTGTTTCTGATGTTAAGGCCAAAATTTCAGGATTTCTGGATAAGCAGGCCAGAAATCCAATATTGGTCTAATTATGTCTTTAAAGTTGCAATACTCAGTTTCCTTATTCTTTGGTTTATTGTTAAACAAGGATTAGAATTTGAGTCACAAAATGTGAGATCATGCTTTACAGAAATTCTGACATATATCATATAACATGCTAACAAAGTATCAGCGCTGTCTCTTATACACATCTTTATCGCCCAGTGGTGTAGTGGTGACACTGAAATGCTGCTTCTGCTTCTTTTAACAAGTACTGGGACACACACAACAGTCTGACCTCATTATCAAAGGACCTATGGGTTGTTACTTTTTTAAACTGATGCCTGAAAGAACAGCATGCTTTTGTTTTCAACAAAGTGAAATGAGAGCTCATTAAAAGTAAAGAAAGAAAAGTGAAATGGTATTTATAAATAAATGATTAACATAGCAAGCTCAGAAAACTTATTCTCTTAATTTGCTTCATGCTATGAGTGATGGGATCCTTCATGAGCACCAAAGTTTAAAACATGTTTTTTGGGGCACCCCTATAGCTCAGTTGGTAGAGTGTGCACCCCATGTGCTGAGGCTGTCAGCCCTCTGCAGCGGCCACAGGTTCGACTCCTGTCTGCAGCCCATTTGCTGCATGTCATCCCCCCTCTCTCTCTCTGCCCCCTTTCCTATCATATCTCCAGCTGTCCTATCGGTAAAGGTCTCAAATAACCAAGTAGGTTCAGGGTCTCGGTCTATTCTTATCCTCGACATTGCTGTCAAGAAAGGGATGCAGTGTCCCAACTAGTTCTCGGACTCATTAGTCTTGTCAATCCATTGGCAAAATCTGGCACATGCCATGTCTGATGCATCTAACAAATGGGAAATTGACACCCTGAGTCCTGACATTCAGAATGAAGAGGAAGAACAGTAGCAATCAACCCCCCACTACCAGCTTATCACTCAGACTTTGGGAGTCAATTTGCCAGTGACACTGCCAGTTTCATCATTCTCTGCCATCACTGAACAGACCATCACAGATTAGGATCCTTCTACTTTCCCTTTGAACAAATGACACCATGTGATCAGAATACCATGCTCAGCTACTTCCTTGCTGGCTAAGCTGCTGAAGGAGCAGGTGGTGGCAGATGCTGGCACTATGAAATCATTCTGGCCACCTTTACCTGGGGTTAAAGGGGGGGTTGGAGCTGACCATGCTTGCTTATGCAGACCAAAGAAGCATAGCTGTGCTCAGGGGATGTTCAAGACTCGGGCAAAGATATGAATGAGCTCCATGTGTCTGTCTGAATGCCAGCAGAGGCCAAGTAAATGGGCCTTCCAAGCCTTCCCCTTAGCTGGAGGCAGACCCCGACAACCAAGAATCCACATTATAGCTGTTACACCCCACCCTAAGGTGGCCCTACTGGGGTGAACAACACACCACAATTGACCCAAAATAACCCACAGAGACACCTTTTAAAACAAGCAAATCCATGGGATTTATTAACACAAGACAAAGATACTAAATCAACACTAATAAAATACATGAAGTCAA
>JAJHUR010140510.1:304733-322313 GCA_027495735.1 Lutjanus campechanus | reverse complement strand
GAGAACTTGGATAGATTGAAGACCACCCAGGCTACAGCATTCTGGATGAGCTGTAGAGGTCTGATGACACATGCAGGCACACCAGCCAGGAGCAAGCTGCAGTATTCTAGGAGCAGAATAATAAGAGTGTGGCTCAGTGGTTAGTGTTGCCTCACAGCAAGAAGGTTGTGGTTTGAATCCCAGTTTGGACAGGGCCTGTCAGTGATTCCCGAATTTTCTCTGACATGCCCCATTTTAGATGCCAAAAGTTCACCCCACGTAATTTTTTAAAATCAAATCATCAACGATGATAGGCGAACCTAATAAATAAGCAACCAGTAAAAGCCACCTGCAGTGGCTCTATGCCCCACCGCTGGGGCCTACAACACAGTTTAAGAACCACTGCTGCATGTAGTTTGTATGTTCTTCCTGTGCTTGCATGGGTTTCCTCTGGGTGCTATAGTTTTCACCAGCATCAAAATCATGTATGCTGAGTCAATTCTGCTGTCAGTGCCCATGACTAATGTTGTGTTCACACCAAACCTGACAGTCGCTTGAGACGCTTGTATCGCGCCGCTTGATCATTTTGGACTATTCGCGTCGTCTTTTTTTGTGTGTGTGTGTGTCATTCGCGTCATTCATTCCTGATGTCTCGGCGCGATGCTGCGTGCAAAGTTCAATTTTTCCAACTTTATTCGCGTTGCTCCAGACGCTCCATTCGCGTCATTCACGTCGCGCCAGATGCTCCGTTCGCGCTGCCGCCGCCCGAATCGCATGTTGTCGCGTGATTTACATTGATTTTGAATGTAGAGCTGCCGCTCAATTCGCGTCTGTCAGGTTTGGTGTGAACACAACATAAGGCACATGATGTTGGCAATGAAGGACAGCTGGTCATCCAGTGTCACAGCCAAGTTGGTCTTATGTCCTGTTTGTTTCATGAAAGAGTATATCTAACTTCAACTGTTGTTGTCTGATACAGTTACACATTGCAATCATACGAACAAAGATTAAAATGTTCACATCTTCTATTGGAAAGATTTGGTAGGTCTGTTCTGATTGGGAACAAATGTCAAACATAAAGCTCCATCATTTATGCTGCATCGATGTATCAATGACAAATACTTTCATTAGGGCTGGTCTGGCAAAGCTATCAGTTCACCATGTCTGCTTTTTTTAACCTGTTTCTTTATTGTGTAAATCATATCACTGAAGGAATGTAAGTGTACAAATTCTACCCTGACACTGACTTTGAATGTGCATAGCTGTGTCAGTGAGTTATATAACCTACTCTGAGGAACAGGAATAATCTATTATGAGAGTTTAGAAAATCTCAAACCATCCACATTACATGTGCTGTTGTAAACATACAGTCTATAGGTGCAGACTCGGACTCACTCTCTACATCATATTTCTTAGTTCAATCTGTCACAAACATAACTTATTTCTGTGAATAATGATAACTATTATTTTCATATGATATAAACCACATTATCTTAGATGTAAGATATGATATAAATAATCTGTGAATCAGTAAATAAAACACCTGTTCCAGTTTAAATGCAAAAACAGGAACTTATTTGTTTAAATTCCTGTTTCTGATGTTAAGGCCAAAATTTCAGGATTTCTGGATAAGCAGGCCAGAAATCCAATATTGGTCTAATTATGTCTTTAAAGTTGCAATACTCAGTTTCCTTATTCTTTGGTTTATTGTTAAACAAGGATTAGAATTTGAGTCACAAAATGTGAGATCATGCTTTACAGAAATTCTGACATATATCATATAACATGCTAACAAAGTATCAGCGACTGCAATTTTTATGTGTTTTAAAAATATCCTTTAAGTATCTTTTAAAGTTTACTCAATTTACTCAAATCCAAGCAGAAAAACATATGTACATGGGAGGATGCTACAAAGGTTCTGCACAATAAAAATATTGCCATTTTAATGCAAAACATTAGTAGGATTATCACATGGCATTTTATGTTCTGAGTCAATAATCTGTTCTTCTCAGTACTCACTTCAAAGCTTTTGAGTTTGTCAGAGATCACTAGAATAAAATTTAGGCCTATAATCTTTATATTCTAATAACTTGCCTTACACATTTTATAGAAACTGAAAAGCCTAAAAAAGCATATATTTTAATAAAAACACATTTAATGTATTTTTATTTCTTTCAGTCATACATCTTTGTGGAAATCCACTTCATAACACAGTATGATATGAAAATGTGAATTCATGGAAAACTAATTTTTCACAGATGAGTTCCAAGTGTCATACTTCAGGTTTTAAACAAAAAATCAATTTTCAAAGTCTGGGAAACACTGAAATCTGTTGGATGGCCATTACAAAAGCAGCCTACATTTTAGTAAAAACAAGACTTTTACATATGATGCGGATTTTGGACATATTTAGACCATACAGAATAGGATTGAAAACTGGCTGGCATGTAAGCCAGTATAATGACAAAAAAATTCTCAAAATATTGGGTAGTTTATTCATCTGAAACCTGCTCTGTAATATTTCAAAGCAAGCCCCAAAAGAAAAGTTCAAGAGGGAAGCGAGGTGAGGTGTGCAGGTACTGACAGCTTTTTGTCTGGTCTGTTTAGAACCAGTAAAACAAATCTTAAGAATCTTCATGTACGTGTAAAAAATTAAAATTAGAGGACAAAAGATGGACAGTGCACTGATAAATAGTCCATAGATGTTATTGCTTGTGGTGTCAGAGCATGAAAGTTTGACAATGGAGTAGTTGTCACAGTAAACTTTCTCAATAATGTTCCCACACAGCTGTAAGGAGTTACTCAAGGATGTCATTACAATACACAGTAGTACAGGGCAAACCCATGTTATCGCAATAAGCATGGCAATTTTGCTAAAAGTCATGCGGGTGTTATATTGCAGAGGACAACAAATGGCAAGGTATCTGTCATAAGACATGATGGCTAAGTTTAAATATTCTACACCTCCATAAGAGAATAAAACTGTATTCTGCAGGAAACAAAAGGGAGCAGAAATAGTGTGAACATCAGAGAGAATCTGAACCAAAAGGAATGGAAACAATCCTGTACTACCCAACAATTCATTCACAAACAGGCTGCACAGAAAAACGTACATCGGTTCATGTAAGCTTCTGTTCAGACAGATAACCACAATGAGAAAAAGGTTGGCACAAACAATTAACATATATAGAGACATGACAGTCATAAAAAATAAGAATTTAAAAGGCCCAGTGTCAAAGTAGGCAGCAAGCGTGAAATATGAAACCGTTGTAGAATTTATCATCATCCTCCTTTCACTTCATAAAGCACTCATAACACTGTTCATAGGGTGAACTAATGCCACGTGTTACATTTTGTTTGAGTAAAACTTAAACAACAACTTCTGCGCTTGTTGAGATGTGCAGCCAATGTATTAAACACACTTATCGTATGCACACATTGAGGAAAATCATTATCATGAAAACAATTTCTAAAAGTTTTCTAAACTATTCCCTTATTTAAAGTCTATATAACAGTAATGTAAGACAATGCAGAAGGCAGTTTGTTATATTGTATGAATTGTAACATTTTTGCGCTGACCTGCTATAATCTCACTGGGTCCCACCTAACTGAGCTCTAACTCAGCTTCTGCTTCTTTTAACCTTTTCTTCAAGTCAGGAGACGCCCACAGCAGCAGTCTGACCTCATTCATCTAACTGATATCAGAAAAGCTGTGATTAAAAACACAAAGAAAAAGTTATAGAATGTTATGATAATTTATGTGGATATTATATTTGATAGATTGGTAACATAAGTATTTCCATTTAAACATGTATTCAGCACAAAAATGTGTTATTAATCACTCAGCCAAATTTGAATTATTAAAAAAAAAAAAATCAAGCCAAGTATGTAAAATTAGGTTTCAACATCTGAAATATTGAGGGCATGTCTACTGTCAACCATAAGTGTCAAATAACACTACAACCCGAAAAATGGATGTGCTGTCTCACATTTGTGACTGTGTCTGGATATGTATGGCTGCAGTGTGTCATCATGCCATGACAAAGAAACAGTTTAACTCCACATTTCAGTACCTCACAGAAAACTTCTGAATTATCTTTACACATGCTTTAAAGAAAAGTGATTCCTCTGATTAAATGAGTAAAGGGCTTGTGTCCATATAGCGTTTTTCTATGGCAGAAAGTACTGGAAGGGCACTGAGGAGCACTGGGAAGAAGCACTCTGCACATGGGTTTTGTTTCTATGACAACATCTTGACAATTTTTAACACTTTGCTTTAAGCTTAGAAAGCATAGTGCTATGCAAAACAACAGCTGTGGATAAAGCAGATGGAAACATTTTTACTTCAGTTGTTGTCAACACAGGTCAAATGTTACATTTCATCTGAGAAGCTGGAGTCATAATATGTTTTGCATTTCTTCATAAATCTGCTCAAAAAATTATTGAAATGATCATTTATAAAAACAGCTGCAAACCTTTTCCTGTAATTTGACTAATCGATTGCCATATGGTTTCAGCTCTAACATGGATCCATCCCACATTACACATATTCTGAGTCAAACTTAGTCGAAAAAGTCTGCTAGCATCCACTAATTGTAACTATATACGGTACTTATAGGTCCAATATGTCAAAAATGACAATACTGTATCTATGTAACTTACTACGGCTACAACTGCACTACCTTTTTCTTTTAAACTGTTATTTTCATAATGATCTTTTGCTGAAACATGCATCAACTGTGACAGAAATACAGTGATGGGCATTGGAATATGAAGCATGGAGTTTGGGTTAAAGAGCAGCTGACCCTGAAAGAAGATTCAACAATGCAAACAGCATCTTTAAAGCATGCACTGAGATCAGCTACATGCACCACTGTGGTTGATCAAAACGGTTGACTTGGGACTGTAGCACTGCTCAACATCGTGGATCAAAGCTGTTGCACTTGACAGATGGATCATACTTTGCACTGACACAACAGCCAAGACTCCAAGAGGACAAAGGGGGAAGACTCTGTTTTTACAGTACATCAGTGATGTTTCATGCTCAAACACAGTCACAGTTGTTGGATAAGGTTTCCCAAATGTTGAACTTTTTTTGTAAAGATGTGCTATCATATTACTGTCACCATCTGACTGCTGCTCTTTACATTCAGCCTGATGCAAATCTGAAAAATGCACTACAGAATTAGGACGGCTCACGCTCAGCCATCCTCGCCAAAACTCAAGAAATAGCCTAGTTTAAAAGTGAACATGATGTACATGTTACCTTTAGGAGTGGGAATTTTTGTCTAATTCTATTCAGAATCTATTCTTAATTGATTTAATAGAAATGGGGAACATATGTTATTACTGCAGACAGATAAATCAAAATCAATCATTGAGAAATGTGCTGCCTTTATTTAAATGAAATAGTTTATTTTGGTCATTTACCACTGAATTGTTTCTTTGTTCATGCTTGTACTATGTGAGAAAACAGTTCAGGTTTCAGACTATATTCAGAACAGATTTTAAAAAAATCTATTTTCTACATTTCTACAAGCTGAGGGTGGTCACTGGTGCCTGTCAAATCAGTAACCTACTTGTAGACACTAACAGGGAAAGACACTGTCAAGCTCAATGAGGCCTTTTGAGCTTAGTCAGCCCAGGCAAACTATCATATGCAGCATCAACAGGTGTTGGGAAAGCAGAGGTGAAGCAGTTCTGGTAACCAATAAAACAAAAACAAGAGAAGCAGGGCCTACCCCACGCAGTTTTCGGGGTAGGAGAGCTGACTCTGGTTGAGAACATTGTCTAATGGTGGACAGAAGATTCTGAATGATGAACTCTTGGACTTGGTGAAAAACTCACCCTTCTCTCTGGCAGAGGCCAGAGGTCTAAAGTGGCAAGATACTGGAGATAGATGAGAGTTGCCCTGATACGGTGAATAGGGTTGGGTGATGTGTTAAAATTTTCCAACCAACAATCGTTAGCCCATCCACTGGTGATTGGAGAGATCTTTGTCCCCCCTCCCACCTCCTCACTATCATACATACGTACATTCACTACATCCAATTAACAAAATAGACTCAAAGTGTCATGAAATTAAATATTCTTACACCCATTTTCCTTTTTAAAGAGAGAAACACAACCATTCACCCTCTGAATTCAAGTTTCTCTCTTTTACCAAACTCCTACAAGCTTAATCGTGTTAAGGGGGTGTAAAGTCAACTAGAGAAACAAAAGAGGGTGGACCCAAAAATGCAGACTGAAACGCAGGAGGCAGAGTTCAAAAAGTAATTCAATGAAAAAACAAAACGTAAAAGAAACACAGTCTTACATGTGTGATGCGAAAATCCAGAAACCAAGGCAAAATCCAAAATGGTGAAAATCCAAAAAACACAGAGGGAACACATGCAGGAACTTGAAGACATGAAGAAAAATACAGACAGGGCTCAGGAATTTCACACACAAACACAACACACAAAGAGAAACACAGGGACTAAGTAGACCGAAAACTAATCAGACACAGGTGGGCAAACAACAACAGGTGAAAATAATAAGTGATCAAAAAAGAGCGGGAAAACAGACAAAGACAGGAAGTAAAAACAACAAAGACAAACAAGGGAAAACCAAGTCTACCAAAATAAAACAGGAAATAACCAACAAAATACCAAACCATGACAAATCGGCTCATTAAATCCTCGTAAAACACAGTTCATTCAAACACTGTTTCAACAATCACCAACTCTGGTTGAATTAAATTCTTAATTCACCGTGTGAAAATAGTGCAAAGAGTCTAACTCTAACACCTCTTATTCCTCGGCCAGCTCAGCGCATTCATGGTCCAGCTGAGTGGGTGTGCCCTGTGCTGCTGGATGAGAGCGCGTTGTGGAGCAGCAGCTGTCACTCTACAGATCATTTCATCAGCCCCCCCACAAAAAAAACAAAAAAAAACCAAAAAAACAACCGGCGATCGATTCTGCGCTGATGGGACATATACTCCTCTAATTGCCCAACCCAAACACTGACAGCTCTGGATGTTGTTGGGCTATGGTGGGTGACACATCTCCTCAGTGTTGCCTGGAGGTCTGTAACAGTGCCTGTGGACTGGAAGATGGGCATGGTGGTCCCATGAGATCACTATTACATAGTACTATCTTATAGGAACTATGGACAAGCTCCAGGTCCATTGATCACGCACATTCAAGTGATTGTATAATCCCCTCCAGGCTTACACCTGGCGGAGGTCATCAGTGTCATGTGATGATGAGATAAGCCTTCTGCTGTGGACGTCCCCCAGACTTCAAAGGGTTAAAAGAAACAGAATCAGTGTGTCAGCTCAGTTGTGAAGGAGACACAGTGTGACTACAGCAGATTAAACAAAGTTATGATTAATCCACTGTCATAGCTTGTATTATATTGACTTTAAATAAGGAAATGGTAAGTTTTATGTATTTGTGATATTTGTTTTTATTTAAATGAATATGACTGTTGTACACTGTGCATTTAAACTGTCACAAGGCTGTGAGAGGATGTTGCATAACTACTGTAATATGCTCATCTCCTGAACAGTGTTTATAATTGCTTAAAGAACCAAGAGGGCGATCATGATAAACACTACGCAGGTTTCATATTTCACACTTGCTGCATACTTTGACACTGGGATTTTTAAATACTTATATTTCCTGATTATTCTGATTTTGTATATTTCAATTGTTTGTGCCAATCTATTTTTCATTGTGGTTATCTGTCTAAGCAGAAGCTTACATGAACCTATGTACATTTTTTTGTGCAGCCTGTTTGTAAATGAACTGTATGGTAGCACAGGGTTGTTTCCTTTCCTTCTGGTTCAGATTCTGTCTGACATTCACACTGTTTCTGCCTCTCTCTGTTTCCTGCAGATTTTCTGTTTGTACTCTTATGGAGGTATAGAATTTGCTACCTTAGCTGTCATGTCTTATGACAGATATCTTGCTATATGTTATCCACTACAATATAGCACTCGTATGACATCCAATAAGACTGCCCTGCTTACTGCTTTAACATGGGTCTACCCTTTACTTATCAATATTTTCATAGTCTACTGTTTAAATGCTCCTTTACAGTTGTGTGGGAACATTATTAACAAAGTGTACTGTGACAACTACTATGTTGTCAGACTGGCATGCTATGACACAACTGTCAATAACGTCTTTGGACTTGTTCACATGTTTACAGTAATCTTTGGTCTCATCATGTTAATTATTTACACATACATTAGGATTCTTAAAGTTTGTTTTTCTGGCTCCAAACAGACCAGACAAAAAGCTTTCAGCACCTGTTCACCTCACCTTGCTTCCCTGCTCAACTTTTCTTGTGGGTGTTTCTTTGAAATTGTACAGAGCAGATTTAATATGTACAGTTTACCAAATATGTTGCGAATTTTTTTGTCATTATACTGGCTTACATGCCAACCACTCATCAACCCTTTACTGTACGGACTACAAATGTCCAAAATACGCATTGCATTTAAAAAGCTATTTGGGGGAAGAATATAACTACAACTGTTTCCTGTCACCCTCTCAAGAGATTTGGTAATCTTCAAAAAATAAATAAATGTATTAAATGAGATACCTTTTGACAGTACTGTTGTCAACTGTAACTATATAAAGTGACAAACTGTAATTACATAATTCATATTTTTTAATAAAAATGCAGGGAAAAGGTTGATTTGAGTCATTCAGCAACACGTTTTCTTTAAATCACCAAAAGTTGATTCATGCATTCTGTTTCATTCTGTATTCTAGTTTTGAATTTTTCTGGTGGTCTCGCAATCTTAGCATTTTTATTGTTAACTCTGGTTTACTATTAAGCACATTTTAAAAAATCATCATTATTATTCATTTTATTCCTTTAGCAAATACCTGTTTAAAAGCATGCAAAGAAAAAAAGCAAGCAAGAAAGAAGACCAAGACTGAAAGCTCCAAAAGCTTGAGTTTTGATTTTTTGTCACAAGTGCTGTTATCTAAATTTTAAGCATGAAGTTCCACATTCAAAGTGTAATTTGATTAAATCCCTGAATTGAGAGGCATAATACTAATCAGGTTTGTGATGCAGAAAGATGGTATAACATGCTCCAAACTTGAATTCTAACATGACAGACCAAGATACACCATAGGTGAAATAATAATCACTTTCATGGTAAGTGCTGTTTATTGAAGCTTAATAAATTTTCAGTATCAACCGAAATGTTGTGTTAAGTATCAACAATATCAAAAACCAAAATCTTTTTTTGCAGAACATGTTAGTAAACTTCAAAAAGGTATTGTTTTGAAACTGGTACCAAAATTCAGTTATTATTTCAGCACTTATCTCAAAATTCCAATTTTGGTAATGACTGGTAATAACTGAGTGAAAAGACAAATTAAAAAGTCTTGTGTATTGTGATATAATAATCAACTACAACAGTTGTCTAATAAATGCCAAATTTAACATTAATGTTGTGTCAGAAAGGAGGCACATATCCTACATATGTAAATAAGGTAAACAAAATATCATCAGAAGATTTACATATAATACTGCAATGCTAAACAAAGTGCCCAGCCAGATATGCAGTCACGCTAGCAGCTCTATGATGGTGCACTGCTCATTACGAATAAAAGCAAACTTAAAGATGGACAAGTTTTATGTCAAAAGTCTGTTTTGTAAGTAATAAGTCTGTGTTATTGGATGATCCTTACCTCTGTGTCTCTCCTAATCATTTTACTTTTTCACACCAATTAAGCTTCATACATGTTTTCAGACTAATTATTATTTTCATTACAGATTAATCTGCCTATTGTGTTCACAATTAATCTATTTAGAGCTGTACCTAACAATTATTTTCATTGTTGATTAATCGTGATTGATTGACATGTAAATGATAAATGGACTACATTTTATGTTGCTCTTTTCTAGTCTATTGACTACTCAAAGCACTTCACAACTACATGTCACATTCACCCATACACACACACAATCACACACCTATGGGACAGCCATCAGGGGCAACATGGGTTCAGTACCTTGCCCAAGAACTCGTTGAAATTTGGACCGGAGGAGCCAGAGATCAAATTGCAAATCTCCCAATTAATGAATAACCTTCTGTACCTCCTGAGTCAGAGGGGTTTTCCAAGTCTGACACTGTGGGGGCCCACCCTCTCTAGGTTGGTTAATTTGGGGGGTTCTGCAGGATGTAAACAAACTGAAAAAAAAAAGAAAGAAAAAGAAAGAAAGCCCTCATGTCCTTGCCCTCCATCCTGGACTCATACAAGTCCAGGGTCAGGAAACATCAATGAGCACTGTACAGTCAGTGAACATGGATAGTCAAGCTGCATTTACTTGTTAATGTCGCAGTAAGAAAAAAGGGTAGAGTTAAATAAAACTGGAAACTGGCTACCAACGAGAATAAGTTTTTTCTTCCACACAACACAGTGCAGTAATTGTTGGGAGATGGGGAGAGGAAGTGTGAAACAAAAAAGCATTTGATTGGCTGACACATCACTGCATCACTGGAGCACTGAAAAGCATTGAGGCCAGTTCAACCTTGATTTGTAGCTCCTCATGCCTGACACACAGCAACAAGTGTTTGACAGTTTAAAGCTTCATGTTGCCAGCCTCCTTGAAAATGGCAGGTAGCCTGATGCTTTGTTGTTTGTAGTGTAAACATGCTATTAGTATTAATCTGTCTCTTAATACTTTCTGACTTCCTGACCTTGTCTGCAGCACTTAGTCCCAAAACCTATTGGTTACTACAGAAGATATAAAGCAACTTCAATAACATGTGGGCCAAAAAGAAAAATCACTGGGCGTTCAAGGGCTGTGCCAAATACTTTGTCAGGTTAGTGGCTACATTGTGTAACCACTAACCTTATTTGTGGCTAATTTATGTTATCACCAGGGCACTAAGGCTTTGGTCGCATGTCAGATTTTTTACAGTGCACTTTATCGCAGGAAAATATCACATGTCCGGGGGGACGGGTCAAACTACAGAACAGCATTATGAACAAGTTACTAAAACTTAACAAACATTGAGTGCAATTGTCCATCTTCTCTTCACCCTGTGGCTCTTTCTCAAACATACATACAGTACATGCTGACTACAGCAAAGCTGCACATCCCAGCATCAGTGCCTTCTCCTCCTCTTCTTCTTTGACCCACTGCCCGCCTCAGTGTCTCCACTCGTACTGCCAGTGTTTTGTCGGTCTGTGTCCAGATCTTGCTGAAACTACTTTTTCTCCCTGTCAGAGAGGTGGTGGTCCAAGAGATGACAGAGCCAGCGGGGTGGAAACAGACTTATAAGCAAATTAGACGGGCATTTTCCCCCATACTCCACTGTTATAAAAGAGATATCTGTAAAAAAAAAAACTGTTGACAGGACACCTCAAACTGCAAACAAGGTCAGTTCTGACTCATCTTCTCCACAAAACGTTTGTCACTGTGCTGCATTATTGTAAGTCATGATGAAGAGTCCAGACTTTGTCTCTCTTCTTCATCTCTTCATCTGTCAGAGTGACACTGATGTAAATGATCCTGCTGCATTAATACAAAAACATTAATATCACGCGCCGTTTCATCATTATATAGACTGAGCTGAATAAAGGTGAGGATTTTTCTCCTCAGAGGACAATATTTTAGTAGAGATTAACTATTATTAACAATAATAATACTAAATAAATAAAATGTATGCATACAAATACTAACCTTTTCCTAAAATACTGCTGGTTCTGTGGAGTGGTGAAATTTTAAATCTGAAGCCTGCAGTTCCATAGAAACTTCAACTGACTTTTCTATTTAAGTTTTTAGTGCGTTTTGGCCTTAACATTAAACTGAGCAGGTCAATATGTTCATCTGTGCCTGATAGACTTGGTTTTGTCATGTTATCATTTGAGCTTTTTTATGCTAAATGCAGTGCCTTTGAGGATTTCTTTTGGTTAATATCCCTTTGAGGTACATTTTGAACAAATAAAAAATGTGTGATTAATTTACAATTAATCGCGATTAACTACAGACACTCATGCGATTAATCGCATTAAATATTTGAATCGATTAACAGCTCTATTTTTTACATTTAGCACTTTATTTTAAACCATTTTGAATTTGTGCTTTACTAACATTTTACTCTTTTTTTATTTAAAATATCTGCATCTTTATGTATGTTATTTGAGAATTTTGTGTTGCATTGTTTGGAGAAAGATCCGTTACACAGCTTCAAAATTACTTGAAAGGTTTCTTTTTTCTTTTTTTTTTTAAGTTTTGCACAATAAATGTTCTTAAAATGGCATTCTATACTATTTTGAAGTGTGTTTTTTCTGCTGCAATGTATCTGCTATGTGAGTATGTTCAGAAACAGTCATTTTGGCACATATATATATACAGAAGAAAAGAATATATTGCAATATATATTGTTACTGCACATGGTACAAATTATACCACAATATAAATTTCAGGCCATATCGCCCAGCACTACTTCAAGGGGAGCTTAACAGAGACTGACAAAACACTGGCAGCAGGAAAAATATATGTTAGTAATTTAGGCATCTGTTACACCATGGCCATGAACAAAACTTCAAATCATTCTGGCTAGGGACATTAATTAACGTCAGTTATTTTGACATAATTTTAAGTAAAATATTTATATGTCTAGATCTATCTTTTATACACAAAAGAAAGCTTGCTATTCTATCTGAAATCAGGAATCACTGACAACCAGCAGTTTCCTTGATGAGGTCAAACTGTTGCTGTGGGACTAAAGTGACTTGAAAAGGTTAAAAGACGCAGTAAGCAGACTTTCAGCTCAGTGAAGAGGTGAGGACGAGTCAGCAGCAGGGTGTAAATGTTAGGATTCACACAATGTCATAAACTGTGTCTTATGCCATATTTGCCTTATTTATTTTCCTAATGATGGATGAATACATTTACTGTTTTTGCCATGGATTCTGTTTATGTCTGACTAATACCTTGACTTCATTTATATTCAAAGTGCAAACTACTACTACCTTTACAAATCTATAACTAAATAATAATAATAATAATAACATAATTTAACTATGATAAACACTACTAAGATTTCACATTTTGCACTTGTTGCCTACATGGACACTGGGGTTTTGAAATATTTATTTTTTATGATTGTCATGTTACTGTATATTCTAATTGTTTGTGCCAATGTTCTGCTCATCGTGGTTATCTGTCTGAACAGAGGCTTACATGAACCTATGTATATTTTTCTGTGCAGCCTGTTTGTAAATGAACTGTGTGGTAGTACAGGGTTGTTTCCACTCCTCCTGATTCAGATTCTCTCTGATGTTCACACTGTTTCTGTTCCCTTTTGCTTTCTGCAGATATACTGTGTGCATTTCTATGGAAGTGTAGAATTTTTCACCTTAGGTGTCATGTCTTATGACAGATATCTTGCTATCTGCTATCCTCTACGATATAACACACATATGACATCCAGCAAGGTTGCAATCCTTACTGCGTTTGTGTGGTTGTACAGTGTACTTGCAACTGTTGTCATGATGTCTTTGAGTGCTCCTTTACAGCTGTGTGGGAACACAATTCAAAAGGTGTACTGCGACAACTACTCTATTGTTAAACTAGCATGCTATGACACCTCAGTCAATAACATTTATGGACTTAGTTACATGTTTACGGTAATCTTTGGTCTTATAATCTTAATTATTTACACGTATATGAGGATTCTCAAAGTTTGTTTTTCTGGTTCCAAACAGACCAGACAAAAAGCTGTCAGTACCTGTACACCTCACCTTGCTTCCCTGCTGAACTTTTCTTTTGGTTGTTTCTTTGAAATTGTGCAAAGCAGGTTTAATATGAGCAGTGTGCCGATTATGTTGCGCATTGTTTTGTCATTATACTGGCTTACATGCCAACCACTTTTCAACCCTGTAATGTACGGCCTGAATATGTCCAAAATCCGCATCATTTGCAAAAGTCTTGCTTTCGGTAAAAGAATCTAGAAAACTTACTGTACATCAACTGTCATCTAACAAATTCATTCATGTTTTGATATGTGAGAAGGGTAAGCCTTATAGGTTATACTTCAGCCTACACATTTTCACTTATAATCTCTTTTTGATTGTAATCATTATTTTGGTGATGTGTCACCACTATGCACATTTCTGTCTTATACATGGATGCTAAATCTGAACAGATGTTTGTTGATGTTGTTGCAACACGTTGATGTCAGATGTTGTTCTGTTTACCACAGATGTGTAAGTACACATGAGAGTCCTACACAGGTTTCACCCTTGTTATAGAGCATGTCTTCCAGCAAATCAATCACAAAACACTCTGAATTTCATTTCTAATATTCATGAGTCAAAAACAAGTGAACAAACTTATTATCTCTTGATTTGTCGTTTCTCTTCTAAAATGTAAGATTAAAGTAACTGTGTGACTCCTGCAGTATACACAGTAATGCAGTTAAGTCTTTTTTATTATCTGATACTAACAATTTTTTAAAAATCACACAATATTTTGTTTAGTTTGTGAGGTTTTTTTTAACTGTAGTAGTACAATCATAGATATTAGCTGTGAAGGATGGATCATAACTTTGCTCCTGCACTGCCATAGTCCTGTCTATTTTTTCTTTGTTGTTTACATTCAAATAACTTTATCTGCCTTTTACATGTACAACTTGTGCTTAAAGATTGCACCCCTAGTGAAAGGTAACCAACAATCACGCAACATGCCAATTTTCTATACACTATAAATGTGTGAACCAATTTTGTGAAAACAGATCAAGACCCTGGAATGACCTGAGACCTGAGGCTTAAGCTGCTAGTGTACCAAGGGCACCACTAATATTAACAGGCATTTGTCAGATTTGTCTATTTGTTCTGATTTGATTTACTTTAGCTTTCATTTAATCAGGTATTCCTCGTGCATTAACATGCACTTTGTCATAACATGACAGTAAAGCAAACTTACTTATTATGTTCTATGAAGACACTGGCTGATAAAACATCCATAATAGTAACAATGAAGTTTTACAGCAATTTTAGAAAGCACCATGCATCATGTCGTGTAACAGTCAACAGCATTTTTGGACTTTGGTCTTATAATTTTAATTCTCCAAGTCTGTTTTTTTGGATTCTAAACAGACGAGATAAAATGCTGTCAGTACCTGTACTGCTCACGTCACTTACCTGCAGAACTTATCTTTTGGTTGTTTCTTTGAAATTGTGCAAAGCAGGTTTAATATGAGCAGTGCGCCCATTATGTTATCATAATACTGGCTTACATGTCAACCACTCTTTAACCCTGATATGTCCAAAATCCACATCATATGCTCAAGTATTGCTTTCAGTAAAATAATCTAGTATACTTACTCAAATTTAAAAGCACAAGGAATACCTGATTAAATGAAAGTAAATAAAATCAAAACAAATATATTGAGAAATGAACAGTTAATTAACAGAGCACAGACATGTTCTAGCTGTCTGCATAGTTCCAGATAACCTATGTCTTTTTGTCTGCTTTGAAAGGAAGAACTAACAAATAAACAGTTCAAAAAGGTTTTAAGTTTTCTTTTCTTTCTTTCTGGCCTTTTGGGTTCAACTACAACAGCGGGGACAAACAAAGAAGGCATGAATGTATGAAGATTTGTTATGTTTTTCTAAGGACAAGTCCTCTCCTCTAACACCACATTATCTGTCATTTGATAGCTGGCTATCACCCTGTACCCTGTATACTTCTTCTCACACTATTTAATCTTGGTGTGTGGGTCACGACAAGTGCATAATGCCTTTTTGCATCGAGTTACACATCACCAACTATGTCATTAATTTTGGCAAAAATGTTTAATGGGTTTTCCTCTGATGTCCTCTGACTGCTCCGCCTCAACTCTCTGTGATTCACAGAATTTCCTGATAGACAATAGTAGCATTAGAAGTAAGCACTAATTGCTGCTAAAATTTTGCTGCTGATAGCTAAGTTAGCCATATTGCCCAGACTTGGAGCTCAGAGTGCCACGAGAGTGTTGGTGTTTACATCACTAGCTCAGGAACTTTGGCCCACCAGGACGAGGAGGGCTGTAGTGGTGGGGAATGCTGGCAGAGAACAGTGTCAGAAACACAGCAGGGCCAGAGAGAAATATAACCAGGCTCCGCAGACTCTACATGGGAAACATGAAGGGACCAAAGAGGACACTGCTGAGGGAAGCTAAGAAGAGAAAAAGAGAGTGAGCAAGAGGCCACGAGACAAGAGTAAATGTAGGCGTGGCTTTTAGTCACTGGTGAGAGCTTTGTGAAATAAAAGGCAGACAGAAGGCAGACAGACAGCAAGCTGGCCATCTTGCTGTTGGACTAGTCAGTGATATTAGCTGCCTGCTATGTCTTGTGTTGTTGCACTTGCTTGTTGTTTGGTTTGTGAGTGTCTGGTAGCTGAGCCTTGACCCACGGGGTTCGGCCGGGCACGTCTCAAAAGACTACATGTAGCCGCCACACACTAACATAGACAATGGTGTCAGGTGCTATGCAAGCCAGGCTGCAGGCAAAGGTTGTGACCTGGGCGTGTTGATCCCTGCCATCACACACTAACTCTAGAGATGTAGATCGTCACCTCTCAGGCAGTTGGTGCAGCTGTTACCAACTAGACATAGTTAGGCTCATTTCTATACAAAGCATTGGATCTGGAACCAAACTCCTGGAGAGTGGGTGGACTGTCTCCTTTACTGGAGTTGCTTAGGGTGTGAGGCGCCAGATGGATGTAGGGATTCTCACAAGCCCCCATCTCAATGCTGCTGTGTTAGATTTCTCCCCAGGGAATGAAAGGGCCATCTCTACATGACTGCAAGCTGGGTGGTGTCCTGTAAAGACCATATCTAGGGCCAGTGTTTAGTCTGTCCATTCTAGGATACTGTAGAAACATGGAGGTGCAATAGGGCAGCCTCTATGGAAGAAGATCTGCTCTCTCTGTGGATATGAAGGGCTCATTCTAAGGTAAACAAAACACAATTCTCTATTTTCAGGTGATTACACCAATGAAATCATACTTAAATGAATACTGTATTGTATTCTGTCAGATTCTATCATGAGGTATCTCTGAATCTGACACAGTGGACCTTAACATCTGAGAAAGAGGAATTGTACATAAAAATGTGATTCTCTTTGCAGATGACATGTAAGAAGAAGGCCCCGCACACTGCACTACACATTTAGTTGGAAACAACATTGTGTTGCGCCTTTTGCTTCACTTAGGGCTGGGCGATATGGCAAAAATATCATATCACGATTTTTTAATTATAAAATCCCGATTTCGATTTTATCACGATCTTACATGTATTTTTGAGACTAAATTGCAAGTTTCTGGTCAGCGCAACCAAACCACTTCTGTGTGTAAAACAGTCCTATAAGAAATCAGTCCTTAAAAAAAAAAATCTGTTCGGAAAGAATCCGTTAGCACTGGATTTATTTTAGCTCACATATAGATTCCATTCACTCTGAGCGTAAATGCCATTATAGCGTCCTATTGGTTACGAAGTCAAATAAAACATTTACAAGGAAAATAGCAACGATATAACCGTGGTGTGACTTACTATCCAAATGTGTAAATGGACATTTAAATGGTCGTTTAAATGGT
>JAJHUR010140510.1:231145-242949 GCA_027495735.1 Lutjanus campechanus | reverse complement strand
CAGGAACAGGATGTCGTGCAACACCCTGTACAGCTTTCATAGGCTGACTTTGTCCGACAGCAACATGCTGAAGTTGTGGCTAATTGTGCTACAACTGGATGCTAACGCTCCTGTCCAGACACTGCGCCTGGCAGACCATCGGGTCGGTGTGCATTTTTCTCAAGATGACTATTGCCAGCCCAAGAAGAGAAGACATCCAATCCTGAAACACTTCACCAAACACACCTCAAGAAAACAGCTGTCCCACTCGCTGCAACGAAGACATTCTTCAACAAGCAAAGATCCCGTGAGATGTCGTCACAGAGTGAACGGTAAGAGAGACGCTTTGCATGTTGTTGACAGAGATTACACTGGTGATGTGAGCCGGACTGTGGCTAAAAAAGCACGTTTAATGCACAAACTTTGACGGACCACTTTGCCCCGATATCTACCGTTATAACTCGTTTCGCAGCTGCGGGCTGCATGCGCATCTCTCAATACCGCACCAATTTTAAAACGAGTGGCAGCTGTCAATCATACACACACATACAGGGAAATAGGGCCCAGGTTGAAAAATACCGAAGTTATCCTTTAAACTGTCTCTCCACCAATTAGCCTGGGCCATGGCTTTCAAGATTTGTGCCAGACAGTGTAAACACTGTTCGAGTGAGTATGGACCAAACTAAACCCCAGTTTGATGAACAGTGTGTTCTTCCTGATCTAATGGGCCCCCATTTGTCCACAGAGGAGCGAGAGAAATTGCAGGCTTTGCTGTACAAACACAGAGCAGTTTTTGCAGCAAATGAGGAGGATTATGGACTGACCACCACCATACAGCATGTGATCCCCACAGGCAATGCCCCACCAGTGCGGGAGCGCTACAGGCAAATTCCATCTAAAATGTACCAAGAGGTGAAGAGCTTGATTCAAGGTATGTTGGACTCTAACATCATCGTGCCTACAGTAGCTCCAGCCCTTGGGCTTCACCAATTGTCCTCGTCCGCAAGAAGGATGGGACACAAAGATTTTGTGTGGATTATTGCAAGCTTAATGCAGTGACTCATAAAGATGCCTACCCACTTCCAAGAATAGAGGAGTCATTGGCTTGCCTGGGTAATGCAAAGTATTTTTCTAACCTTGATCTTGCAAGTGGATATTGGCAGGTGGGGGTTTCCCCAGCAGACAGAGAAAAAACTGCTTTCACCACACCTATGGGCTTATTTGAATTCACTAGAATGCCCTTTGGCCTGACCAATGCTCCAGCTGCATTTCAAAGATTGATGCATGCATGTCTGGGTGAGCAAAACCTGCAGTCTTTGTTGATTTATCTTGATGTGATAATCTACTCCCCAGATTTTGACTCTCATTTGGCCCATTTGGATTCAGTATTGAACAAATTGTCTAAACATGGCCTTAAGTTAAAGCCCAACAAGTGTTGCCTTTTGAAACAGGAAGTGCAGTATTTGGGACATCGGGTTTCAGCACAAGGAATTGCCCCAGACCTTGATAAAATCAAATGCATCAAGGATTGGCCAACCCCAACAACTACAAAGCAACTGCAATCCTTTCTGGGTTTGGCGGGTAATTATCGCAGATTTGTGAAGGACTTTGCCAAAATTGCCAACCCATTAAATCGACTGTTAGTGGGAACAGCCCAGGAGGCAAGAAATAAGGAGAATCTGTTTTCCACTAAATGGGACTCGGAATGTGATGATGCCTTGAAAATGGCCTTGACCTCTGCACCAATTTTGGCCTTTGCTGATTTTAACCTCCCTTTCATTTTGTACACAGATGCCAGTCAACGAGGGTTAGGAGCCGTGCTTGCCCAAGTTCAGGATGGGAAAGTGAGGGTAATTGCTTTTGCCAGTAGGAGCTTGAGCCCAACAGAGAGGAATGACAAAAACTATAGCTCCTTTAAACTTGAATTCTTAGCTCTTACATGGGCAGTTACAAAAAAGTTTGCAGAGTGTTTATATTGTGCTCCATTTGTTGTATATACAGACAATAATCCTTTAGTGCACTTAAACTCAGCTAAACTTGGTAGCTTGGAGCAGAGATGGGCAGCACGTCTGGCAAGTTTCCAGTTTGAAATAAAGTATAGGCCAGGACATATTAACCAGAGTGCAGATGCATTGTCCCGATTCCCTCCAGATGCTGAAACTTCAGGGGCAGATGAAGGAAGAGGAGTGGAGATTCCATCATTCCAACACATTGGGCCACATGTAGCCAAAGCAATGTGTGTGGCAGCAGGAAAGGCCAACAAGAAAAATCGACTAGCAACTGCAACACTTGGGGTGCCCTTACTTCCTGAGTGAACACCAGCCCAGTGGTCCAGTCTTCAGAAGGAAGACCCAACCTTGAAAGAAAGAAAGCTTGCCCTCTTGTGCTAACAGGTTCATTTATCTTCTTATTTCAAGAAAAACAACTTCAACCAACTTGTTGTCAGAAGAAAACAAAAGGTTATTTCTGTGAAAGCCAAGAAGGGCTGGGCTTGTTTT
Organism: Lutjanus campechanus; assembly: GCA_027495735.1. Classification (NCBI taxonomy): domain Eukaryota; kingdom Metazoa; phylum Chordata; class Actinopteri; order Lutjaniformes; family Lutjanidae; genus Lutjanus; species Lutjanus campechanus. The sequence goes on along the minus strand of JAJHUR010140510.1, from coordinate 240,472 downwards.
GTTCTGTTTTCTTTTTTCATTTTCTTTTTTTATTGAACAATTAGTAACATTCAGCATGCAACTGGAATGCAGCATTTTCATGTGCTGTATAAATGGACTAAAATGATTAAATAATAATTCATACAAAAAGTCCATGAATAAAAGTGCACATGTTTTGTCTTAGTCAATTTGTTGTTATGCATAGAATGTCAATTTTCCTGAGAGACAGTTATTGTTTATAAAGGGTCCTGAATTTCCCACCATGAATGAGACCAACATAAAAAAAGCCTTGAGGTTTTTTATTGTCTCACACCTTTTCCTTTTCACTCCTGCTCCATTTAGTAAATGAAAATCATCTCAAATATGTTATCTAAACAAGTGAATTCACAAGTTAATTATTTTGTTATCTTGAGAGAACAAAGTTTGTCTTCTCATGACAATGGCTTAATTATATTGTTGTCTCAAGATAAGAAGCTTTGTGATCTCGAGATAACGAAATAATGAACTTGTTGTCTCGAGATAATGGGTTAAAATAAAATTTCTAAGTATGCTTATTCAGCCCATCAAATGCAAGGTTATTAGTTATGGGCTAAACTTTTTGTCATCTTGCCTTCAGGTGCTCACCTTTACTATAAGCGGTCGTGTGACCACATCGATGCGACCCCTCTCTGGTACGCTCACAATCTCATTGTCACATGACGCATGGGACGCCACAGCCTCAGCAGTCACAGTCACATTCACAACACCTGAAAAAATCACAAACTCTGCATGAAGATCGATTATCTCATAACTTTCTGGTCACCACGGAAACCAAGAAGTTGGTGGTGCTGTTTACTCAAGTGTATCAAAATGATGCACATATGTTGTATTGATTCTTAAATACTATTGATTTTGGATTCACAGTTTGCATGCAAAGATTTATGGACTGTCTGACAGGGTTGTCAGAGATTATGAACACAACAATAAACCTTTACCTAAGACAGCAGGGGTCATGGTCCAGCTGAGGGTTTTACGATCGTTGGCACACAGACAGGATGTGTACTGGTCACCAGAAAGAGGGGTGAGGGTGTAATCTAAGGAGGGGGCTGCAGTCACAGTGACCTGTTCAAGAAACACAATCTCACTTTTAAACTGTTAAAGTTACAAAAATGTATTGACAGTCATATAGACAGTTGATGATTTGAGGAGCACGCGAGATGGTTTGTTACACTGAATCATCTTGGAAGTCGTCCTTAGAAACAGTTTGGAAAAGAGCAGGTACTTTCAAAAAACACTTGGCCGGTGATTGGGATGTCTGTCTATCGCATCTACCAGGGGCTAACGTCAACCAATCAGATCAAACTTCAGTCAGGTTCTTTGCTCTTCTTTCAATGAAGAAATACTCTCCAGTTTTGATATAAATGATGTTATCACAGTATCTACACTAACCTCTTTAGGAGCCGCCATTGTTTGTTCAAAACAAGTCATTTTCATGGATGCTTCTTGCTGTTGTAACACATAAAACTACGCCCATAGCTGACAGTAGCTCCTTTAAGGACATTAATTGGCTGTACCACTTTTGATGTGGACACAAACAGATAACTTGAAGCTGGGCAAGATGGATTCTCACATAATCTTGGTATCTCACAAGGTAAAATGTCATCCCCCTTATTAGCAAAATGACCAAAGTACATTCCTCTTGTTAACCTGCAATCCTCCCTCTCCATCATTCAGTATTGAGACCCACACATCGTCCTATCCAGACCCGTAGTAGAAAAATGATGGAGAATTATTACATTTTGACAAAGCACTTGTATTTTAACCTCAGCCTTTCTCTAGCCTTTCCATCACTAGTTTAGTAGCTCACTAACAGACCATCTGCAGGTGTTGTGAACAGCCCATCATCACCAGAAAGATGTGCGAGTTGGTTGCATGTGCAAACAGCTCATTCTGACTGATATGTCTGATTGACAAAGTTTGTACATGAAGGAGGTCGGGTGGATGGATGGTTAAAACAGGTCACATGAAGAGAACATTAACTTCACATTAATTTCACAAAATTTAAGGCAAACATCAATTTCTATTTTTGGATCATTAGTGATCTATGCTCAGTGCCTCTTTTTTAGGATGGGAAGGTTGTTTCAAATAATATGTAAATTCACCAATATCTTTGGAGTATAGATGGACTCCAGTCCATGCATTCTGTTCTTCAGCACATACAATAAGTCGTACTGTCACTGTGAGTGTAAAAGCATTGATTACCATGATGCAGCTGGACAGGTAGTTGAAGATGGTTGCTTTGAGTTCAAAGTGCTCCCCGCGGATGATGGAGTACGGCAGGTTGAGCTCAAGGAAGAAGGGCTGGAAGACGGTCAGCTCCTTACGAGGAGCCAAGCCAAAACCTTGAGGGGACAAACAGAAAGCCTCCGTCTCCCAGGTGGTGATGGTGTCCGGAACAGTGAAGGACATGTCCTTCATTCCAGACTCTCTGGATCAGCAGATACACGACACATAGACACATACTGTGAGTTAGAGGAACATACTTTTACTATCTCTCAGTGATGTGTGGTCAGAGGAGGCAGTATGTCAACAAAGCAAAACAGAAATGGTGAGATTACATGATAGGGGTATCTATAATTTCTTCAAAGCAGTGATGGCTACCAGGTAACATCAATTTAAAGGACACTGATGCTGTGTGTTTTAAACACTTTCTCAGTTTAAAAGATTTTCAACATTGCCTGACTGTGGTTGCTGGATGAACAGAGCAGGCGGCTCCGGCATGCAGGATCATGGTGTTGAGAAAAAATTTTTCGCCATGCTCTCAGCCAGTGGCACAGTACACACCCACTCAGAGAGCGTCAGCTTGTAAAACCAACATCTTTAAACATCTGAAACAGAGATGATGATTGTTGGAACACATGCGTTTCTGTCAAGTTTGAATGAGGTGTGTTTTACAAGGAGTTAATAAGGCAGTTAAGCTCATCTTAGATTGGTCAAAGAGAGAAGCTTGAATGCAGAAGGTGCATGGTTGTATTTCTCTGTTTAATATGGAAAACAGGTGTGAGAATTGCTGCCAAACAGCCCTGACCCGCTGAGGCATGGACTCCAGTAGACCTCTGAAGGTGTGCAATGGTATCTGGCACCAAGACCTTAGCAGCAGATCCTTTAAGTCCTGTAAGTTGCGAGGTGGAGCCTCCATGGATCAGACTTGTTTGTCCAGCACATCCCACAGATGCTCAATTAGATTGAGATCTGGGGAATTTGGAGGCTAAGGCAACAACTCAAACTCATTGTTGTGTTCCTCAACCCATTCCTGAACCATTTTTGATTGGTGGCAGGGCGCATTATCCTGCCGAAAGAGGCCACTGCCATCAGGGAATACTGTTTCCTGCAACAATGCTTACTGTAGGTAGGTGGTATGTGTCAAAGTAACATCCACATGGATGGCAGGACCCAAGGTTTCCCAGCAGAACATTGCCCAAAGCATCACACTGCCTCCGCCGGATTGCCTTCTTCCCCTAGTGCATCCTGGTGCCATGTGTTCCCCAGGTAAGCGACGCACACGCACCCGGCCATCGACGTGATGTAAAAGAAAATGTGATTCATCAGACCAGGCCACCTTCTTCCATTGCTCCGTGGTTCCTAACCCTCCCCCTCAGGCTCTCGCTCCTGCATTCGCATCCCCTCCTTCCCACCCTCTCAGTTTGTTTTCTCTCTCCTCTCTCTCCTCTAGGACACTAGGGGTTCATTGATGCCCAGGCGCCACAACGGACCTCCAAACCTCCCCACACCGCATCCAATAAAATCCCATTCATGTCATTCATTTCCATCACTGTTCAATAAATCTTCACTAACTTCACTCTATCCACAGCTACGCCGGCGGTGCGTCACCCCACTTCTCTCATTTCCCGTCCCTCTCCTGTTCCCACCAACACACAACAGACGGTAATTACATTGATTTAGCTCTTCTACTCCTTCCTTCCCTCCCCTAACCTCCCGTGGACAGGGATTCTGTCGACACAGACAGGTGCCCCCATTACAGGAAGCAGACTTCCCCCCGCTCCAGGGTTCTTAATCCCACTGAGTTTGCTTATGCCTTTTCCCTCTATAGGGACGTCCTTTGTTCCCAGCTCCCTGCCCGTCGTCAGGAACTGGATGACTACAAGCCCATCATGCTTAACTTGGCACTCCATTTCAGTGGTCCCGGCTTCTACCAATATCATATACATTTCGCTTCTGAAGCCGCAGCTCGCTTGCACCAGTTTAATGAGGGCACCTTCTGGGGCACCCTTGACACCGAGACTTATTGTTGCATCTTTGCTGCACGTCCTGCCCAACTTTGTCCCCTGTGTGGCGCACCTTCCCATCCAGCATCTTCATGCTCCGTCTCCGTCAAGTCCACCCAACCACGCACCTCCTACAGAACCCCAGCCCCCTCCCCTGTGGCATCGACCGCCCCTCCAGCCACACTGGTACCCAAGCCAGCTCCCTCTGGCTCCAATTTTTCCCCCAACCCCAGCAGCGTGGATAAAAGGGGACGGCCCATGCTGCACCAAGGTACCATCTGCAACAACTTCAACGACACGGGCTGCCAGATGTCCCAATGTCGCTACCTCCACGTCTGCTCTTTCTGTGGCGGCAGCCACGCCTGACCTGCATGCCCACATAATCCTACATCTCAGAAGTTAGGTAAGCACCCCTCTACTCCTGTCAATGTTTCTGCACTGAGGGCCGCACTCCGTAACCACTCCGATCCGACCTTTGTAGAGTTCCTCACCACCGGCTTCACAGAGGGCTTCCACCCCGGCATTGCAGTGGAGCCATCCGTCTCGTTCACCTGCAAGAACTTATGGTCAGCCATTAACGATCCCGATTTCGTCGACCGTTTACTTGCTGCCGAAGTTGAACAAGGCTTCATGATCGGCCCCTTTGCTCAACCCCCTTTCCCTACTTTCCGCATAAGCCCGCTCGGCATTGCCACCAGAAAATACTCAGGAAAGAAGAGGATCATTATTGACCTTTCAGCACCGCACGGTAGCACAGTTCCCAGCATAAACAGTCTCACCCCAAGCGACGCCTATTCCCTCCACTATGCCTCCATTAACCACGCCATTTCCCTCATCAAACGCGCCGGCAAAGGATCGTGGCTCTCAAAAGCTGACATCGTCAGCGCGTTCAAGGTGCTCCCTATCCAGCCAGACTTCTGGTGGCTCTTTGGCGTTTGCTGGCGAGGTAGCTATTACTTCGCTGTGAGACTTACTTTAGCAAAAGCAGTCCAAAGCTGTTTGACACCTTGTCAGAAGCCCTCTGCTGGATATTGTCCAACAACCATGGCATCCCGTTCCTCGTCCATCTTCTGGACGATTTCCTCCTCATCACCCCTCCCTCCTCACCACCCGCATCAGGTCTGGCCACTCTAACGTCAGTGTTTTCTGACCTCAACGTTCCTCTGTCAAAGGAGAAAACCGAAGGTCCGGCCACCTCCCTTGAGTTCCTGGGAGTTACCCTCGATACAGTCCTGTCCCAAGCATCTCTTCCCATCGAGAAGCTCAATCGAATATGCCTCATCATCTCCAACTTTCTCCAGGCCCCTTCTTGCACCAAGCATCAACTACTCTCCCTCCTCGGCCACCTCAACTTCGCCTTGCGCATCATTCCCCAAGGTTGTGCATTCATCTCCCACTTGTTGTCCATCGTTTCTTTCATCCCGTCACTGCTCTCTGCCATCTCCCTGAACCATTCCTGCCGTGCTGAGTTTCGCTTATGGCTTCACCTCCTGGCAAACTGGAACGGCATCTCCTTCTTTTACGAAGACCAGCTGACCAACTCCCTCGACATCCAGTTGTACACCGATGCAGCTCCTTCTGCCGGTTTTGGGGGTTTCTATAACGGGAGATGGTTCGCCTCAGAGTGGCCCCCAGAGCTCGCAAACCAATGCCTAGTAGCCTCCTCTGCACTCTTCGAAATCTATCCCGTAGTAGCGGCAGCTATCCTCTGGGGACACGAATGGTCCTGTAAGTCCATCCTTATCTACTCCGATAACCTTGCAGTGGTCAACGCCATCAACAAAGGTCACTCTAACTCTCCTTCCATCATGCCATCCATGCGCCATCTCACCTGGCACCTACCAATCATGGTGTCGATCTCGCGAGACTTCGTATATATCTTAATGGACGCACGTACGGAAGTCTCGTGAGATCAACGCCATGTTTACATCCTACCGGCTACTTGCTACAGCTGATATTTCTGCTAAAAACATGGCGAAAATGCCGTCTTTTGCGGTTAATTTTTAATGTCGCGGCTTGCGGACACTTGGATTACACCACACAAGCAGGATGGAGACATTTTGTGTTTGTTTTGTGTGCTATTTTTAACGTTTTATCCGTGGTCACCATTCACTGCCATTGTACTGGATGAGGCTGCTACCCTGTTTCTCCTAAAACTCCAGGATTGTTTGGTGTACTGAAGATCTTCACTTATCATCACATCGGTATAGTGGTGAGTACATACTGAATGGCTTATTCTCGCAGGGTGGAATATCGCTTTAAGACCAACACACCCATGCGTGCAAGTACATTTGCTACCTACGCAACATGGGTGGTGGGCGAGAAAATTATAATTGCAACAGCAGCACTGCGTGCACCAGGCAAAAGATTGAGTTTTCAAGGTTTTCCAAAAGTGTGAATAACAGGTCTGTCAGCATACAGTCATGAACGTTCACAAAATAAAATAGGTTTATTGGTCCAGCAGTATGCAAGATTAGTTGTGGACAAGCTGCAGGTCTGTTAGTCATGCACGTGGGGCACAATAAGTCATGTGTAGCTTATTGAACAGAATAATTTCTTTTATGTAATATAAACTAAGAAGGTGTGTTATGTTTCCTAGCTGTTTATGTGGACAATGTGGTTACTTATGTTAAAAAGTTAGGGTACCATGCATTTAACTGCTGTACTTGTTAAGCTGTAGCACCAGTAAATTGCCACCAGGTGTCAGTGGCACTACACAAGCAGCATATGCACAGAGAGAGTAATAGGGAAGTCTTGCATGAGAATCTCTGTGTATAAGATCGAAACAGAAAACCGTAGCAATTATCAATCTGAAGTGTACTTAGGGACTTTGCAGGTAAGCTAGTGGTGTAATTTAAGGATCTGGATTAAAGAAAATGCTGACATTGTACTTTTGTGACACTGTGTGAAGTTTGGCAAGTGTTTATGAGCATCTCACTGCATTAACAGTGTTAGTTAGCCAGTTAGCAGATAATGTAACGTTTACAGCCACCATGGTAGTCTAGGAGAAAAAGAGAAAATGCTGTGAGGCAATTGTCAATCTAAAGTGATACTTTTGCACTTTGCAGAAAATCTTTTGATCTTTGACCAGCTCTGAGTGCTGTGGAGAGAGGTCCGGCTATGCAAGACCAAGAGGCTTGTGACAGAAGCTCACCCAACCTCCACCAGGTTCCATATCCAAGTCTCAGGGAAGAAAGTGCGGACCGTCTGTATTGGTGGTGGATCATTTGGGTCATAGATCTTTTCTATGCTATACTCGGGCTCTTTTTTGACTGAGGAAAGAGGAAACTTTCAATCAGAATCAGAGGTAAACTTGAAACAATAAATTGGATGCCAGAGAAAGAGATCTCATAAAACTTACAATCAAACATGGCTAATCCTCCATCATCGAATCTTATACATGATGGCGCCCTGAGGAGCAAATTTGATGCCATCTTCAGGCCCAAACTCTGGATGAACCAGCAGTACATAAAAATGTCACTTTACAGCATGGTCTGTATTTAGTATCACTTGTGTAATTTAGAAATTCTTGCATAAGAATTACCTCGAAAATTGGATATGGCAAATTTATCTTGCCTCGTCTAGGGCGTTTAAATAGGGACCAATGTGCACATGGTGGAGGGTCTTTAACATCACCTGGGATACTGGAAGCAACAGGCAACAAGTCAAATATCTGAAAAGAAAGAAAGATAGATAGAAAGAAAGATATTGTCAAACACTTTAAATGATCAAATATTTGTTCTTTGTCTGACAGATATGCGGTACTCTTTTATTGTGAAACCACACAGTTTGTGAAGTGCATTTGTAAAACTAGTGCCATTCCCTCTTTGAAATGATTACTCTGTTACTCGTTTATGTCATATAATATGGAAGGTAGTGATGGGAAATAGGGGTGGGCGATATGGCAAAAAGATCATATCCCGGTTTTTCTTTTTTTTTTATTTCAATATTTGTTGGGCTTTTTGCCTTTATTGAATAATGACAGCTGAAGATATGACAGGAAAGGGGGCAGAGAGAGAGGAGACAACACGCAGCAAATGGGTCGCAGGTGGGAGTTAAACAGACGGCCCCTGTAGAGAACTGACAGCCTGAGTATGCGGGGCACATGTCCCTTCCCGGTTTTATTCATGGCAGGATCACAATCACAATTTTATCATGATTCTTTCTCATGTTGGTTTTAAGACCATTCTGCAAGTTACTGATCAGTAACGAACCAAACTAATTGGCCTCTTTAAAAAATGTAGCCCTAAAAGAAAAAAAAGAAAAAAAGACCATTCAGGCCAAACTAACTTTTTGATCAGATTTTAATCTGTGTGAAGTGAACATTTTTACAATTAACTAACTAGAACAGCAACTGTAAACTGCTGTTTACAACATCAAAGTCACTATATAAACTCAATCTGTCACTGGAATCAAATCTAAAATTTTAATTCAAAAAGGTCAGATGCACCACACTACACTTAAGAAAGTCATATTCCTGACATAAAAACACTGAGTGAAGAATGAAGAACACATGAGTCAGTATCTTCATCCTGTCCTCTGTCCTCCTCCCTCTGATGCTGAGGTGATTCACTGCCTGCAGGTCTCTGCCTGACAGGAAGAGGAGGGGCTCTTTGTCATACAGACATTTTACGTTTTGGCTTGTTTCAATTCCCACTTAGCCGAGCCAGAGTGCTGTGCTTGTGTAAGACAAGGGTGGTGGATCAGAGGGGAGAGCAGATTGAAATATTGCTTTCCACATGTTTACATATTAACCCTCATTGAACAGGTGTATTGATAAAGTATTGGCTTTTTAGTAGTGAAGGTTTTATTGCATTTACTACAATAACAAGCGTAGATGTTATTGAGTAATCTTCAAGTTACTTTACCTGTTAAAGGGATACGCCAACATTTCTTTGTTTTCGTGTCTTGCCTCACTCCCGAGTCCATGACAAGAAGATAGACACCATTCTTTCAACTGTGCGTGCAGTAGCGAGGGAGAGACGGACGGAGCTCGTCCGCCGCTAATTAGCTTAGCTCAAACACTGGGAGTCAATAGGAAGTGTTAGCCTGCCTCTGTCTACGGTCATCTGATAAACTCTTC
>JAJHUR010140510.1:202397-230512 GCA_027495735.1 Lutjanus campechanus | reverse complement strand
GGGATACTGGAAGCAACAGGCAACAAGTCAAATATCTGAAAAGAAAGAAAGATAGATAGAAAGAAAGATATTGTCAAACACTTTAAATGATCAAATATTTGTTCTTTGTCTGACAGATATGCGGTACTCTTTTATTGTGAAACCACACAGTTTGTGAAGTGCATTTGTAAAACTAGTGCCATTCCCTCTTTGAAATGATTACTCTGTTACTCGTTTATGTCATATAATATGGAAGGTAGTGATGGGAAATAGGGGTGGGCGATATGGCAAAAAGATCATATCCCGGTTTTTCTTTTTTTTAATTTCAATATTTGTTGGGCTTTTTGCCTTTATTGAATAATGACAGCTGAAGATATGACAGGAAAGGGGGCAGAGAGAGAGGAGACAACACGCAGCAAATGGGTCGCAGGTGGGAGTTAAACAGACGGCCCCTGTAGAGAACTGACAGCCTGAGTATGCGGGGCACATGTCCCTTCCCGGTTTTATTCATGGCAGGATCACAATCACAATTTTATCATGATTCTTTTTCATGTTGGTTTTTGAGACCATTCTGCAAGTTACTGATCAGTAACGAACCAAACTAATTGGCCTCTTTAAAAAATGTAGCCCTAAAAGAAAAAAAAGACCATTTAGGCCAAACTAACTTTTTGATCAGATTTTAATCTGTGTGAAGTGAACATTTTTACAATTAACTAACTAGAACAGCAACTGTAAACTGCTGTTTACAACATCAAAGTCACTATATAAACTCAATCTGTCACTGGAATCAAATCTAAAATTTTAATTCAAAAAGGTCAGATGCACCACACTACACTTAAGAAAGTCATATTCCTGACATAAAAACACTGAGTGAAGAATGAAGAACACATGAGTCAGTATCTTCATCCTGTCCTCTGTCCTCCTCCCTCTGAAGCTGAGGTGATTCACTGCCTGCAGGTCTCTGCCTGACAGGAAGAGGAGGGGCTCTTTGTCATACAGACATTTTACGTTTTGGCTTGTTTCAATTCCCAATTAGCTGAGCCAGAGTGCTGTGCTTGTGTAAGACAAGGGTGGTGGATCAGAGGGCAGAGCAGATTGAAATATTGCTTTCCACATGTTTACATATTAACCCTCATTGAACAGGTGTAAAAAAAAGTATTGGCTTTTTAGTAGTGAAGGTTTTATTGCATTTACTACAATAACAAGCGTAGATGTTATTGAGTAATCTTCAAGTTACTTTACCTGTTAAATTTCACTGTCTCTCTACCTGTGGTGTCTCTGCACTGACCTCATTCTGTGTGTATGTGTGTGTGGAGGAGCTGCCCCGACAGACAGAGAAGTGGACAGACTGCGCTGCTGCCACATGATAATAAATTACACCAATCCTTAAAAGCACCTATAATGTTAGAGCTCATCAATGCTGCAATCTTTAATAATTCAGCCCCAGGGTCCATTCTGGTACTAATTCTTTGGTGGTGTTTTCATTTTCATCCATGACTTCCCACTTGTGAAATAAACAGGGAACAGAAGAAATCCAAGAAACAACGGTTTCCTAGGATTTTTTTTAAACTATGTGTCTCTATGGAAGGCATGAAACAGATGAGCAAACTCTGTGATCTGGCTGAGAAAAAAAGACTTGATGCAGTGCGTGGGTGAGCATAGAACTGAAATATACAGAAGGTGCCAAACGAGAAAGATTCCAAATTACAACTTACAAGTCTTCAAAGCATCAGACGTCCATTCAGACGGGGGGGGGTTTAACATTACTTGGCCTGGTCATTGATTTTGATGCAGTTTAGAGTGGGTACGTTCCCACAACAGTAATAATTACAGCCCCGATTACCTGCTCTTATTGACAAACGTTTTGGTTGTCACATAATTCAAATCCTGTTCGAAGCAAAGAAACTCTTTCTTATTGTTTCGGAGCGGGACAGAGGAGCGAGGATGGGGGGAGGAGATGAGGATTAGGTGGGAGATAATAGTTAATTATAAAATACAGCACAATTTCCTGGTGCTTCAGTGTAAAACATAACCACTTACATATCTGCATGACATTTGCGGTTCATTTATAGTATTGTTTTTTGCAGGTGTTCGTAAAACAAACTATTTACACATGAAGCTGCTTTGGAGGCGTCCTGCTGTTTCTGCGCTCTCATGTGTTCACTTCTTGAACGCGGAGATCTGTCTGTTCGCTTTGAATATCTTTTCTCTTTGCTCTCTTCCTTGTAAATCCACCGTCATGCTGCCACTGCTTGTACTGCTGGCACACCCGCCTCTTAAAGGTGATGAGAGCTGACTTTCTGATTGGTTTATTGCATGTTCGGCCTAAACTCGCCTGTGAATCAATGAGGGCACTTGGGCACACCTGATAGGTGTATGCTGCTTTGTGCCGGTGGCACAGGGGGCAGGGCAAAATATCACTTGCACCCCTGGAGGGAGATGGCAAAGGAGGATTTGGACACTCCTTGAATAAATTAAATCTATTGCGCTTCATGCTTTCCACTTGCACTTGAGATCAGCGTAAGATAGGGCCCTTGGTGTGAAAATGAACCAAGATGATTTGGCTAACATGATGAAAATAACAACATATAAGGTGTAAATGTCAATGTTGAACTCTGTTTTTCTGAAGCCTATATTTATTTACATTTTTGAAAATGGGCATCTCCTGTGCTTCCCTGGAAGGCTTTCAGCTTTCTCTTTTGGACAGATATGGCTCAATGTCCAAAATTAACTGATGATTATCAATTTTCACAGAAATTACATCCTGTAATTTCCCAGTGGTTAAAATTACATCTGGAACTATGAGTTAAATTTCAGAGGAGGACTGTGAAGATTTTCATTCCTCACCTGTAATGTCATGTTGGGTCAATGGGTCTTAAGATAGCAGTTAACACAGTTTATAATTAGATGGTATAATTCACATATTCAAAACCTGGTTAGATTGTATAGGCACACAAGTTACCTTGGATGATTGACTTTAGCTAAGATGAGAAGTTTGTTAGCTTTCTAAATCTATCTATGATATGTATTATTTAGCAGCATCAGAAATCGATTTTTTTTTCAATGTGTTTGTAACACACATAAGCAACATAACAAGTCAACATTGGAGGATTACATCTTGGGTTAAATTTACTTACCCTTGTCCTATTGGCCAGCTTCGCTTGGGAGCTCAGTGTTTTCCTCTATTTTAGCAGGAAATTGTTGGATAATAATTGAGACCATCACTGTTTGCTTTCCCTAAAAATACATTTTGCCAACCAGTTCCAGGATGTAGACCTATAACTTTTAGATTACAAACCCACTACTGCAACATGGAACATAATAAATAAACAAAATAATCTGATCCATCTGCTGTGGTTGATCCCAACAGTTACCCTGTCTGCATCCAGAATCTTTCCTGGCTCCTTGATGAGGACGCTCTGGTCAACAGCGCTCACACCACACAGAGAGTCTGGATTGGCCGTCACCTGCAGGGTGGTTTCCTCTCCTGGTACAGCTGAGGATGGAGAAAACTCCAAGGACACCTGATACGCAAAAACACACACATACACACATGCACATACAGACAAACAAGTAGCTATTATAATATGTACACAAGATTATTTTTTAGATGACAAACAGAGCAGATAAATTTGTTTGTCTGGAGGCAGATGGATCTTAGTGGTGAACTGGAATTTTGCAGCTCTCAAAGATATCCATCATAAACCATGATGAGGTTCAATCAATATCTGATTTGGTTGATAACCCCCACACAGAGACAAACTAGTTCCACCTGTTACAGTCACATTGAAGGTGGGATGAGTCATTTTAAAGAAAGACAGTTGATATTTGAACACAACAGCTAATTTGTGAATGCGCATTCCCAAGGAAGCAACATTTAAGGCCTGGGCAATATGGTGGAATCCAGCGTTCCTGCAGCCCGAAGTTACCTGTAGCCTCAATGAGGGAAAGTAATATTTTATTGCTATAATATAAGTGTGGAGAGGACACAGGGCAGAGCTGAGGCACAGATCTGACAGACAGCTGCTGAGAGCAGGGGAGCCTTGGGGGAGAGAGCCAGGGAGGACTGGAGCTTCTGTAGGAAGAAACACTGCAGTGGGTGGCCTGGTCGCTCACTTGGTAGAGTGTTCGCCCCATATACTGAGGCTGAGCTGTGGGTTCAACTCCTGCCTGTGACCTTTAATTGCATGTCACCCCTCCACTCACCCATTTCCTTTCCTCACTTCAGCTGTTCTATCCAATAAAGGTCTAAAAGCCCAAAAAGATATATAAAATAAGAAACACCAGAGTTACTGATTTTGCTCTGATGCAGACTCCTTCACTGGCAGGAGGGGAGTTCAGAGATAATGTTTCAAACTTTTAAGACTAAAAAGGGATTTATCTTCACTCTCTTCACTTTGCCCCTCACCATCTTTGCATCATGACCCACAGAGGAGCTGACCACGCTCAGCTGTCATGAATGTAGGGGGTGAGTAAAGGAACAAAACAGAAGGAACCGTGAATAAACATGATTGACATGAGGCAAATATTCACTTGGTGAGCCACGCACCAGTCAGTCTGTCTCCCCTCCTCCTCCCGTGTCCTGTGTATGAACATGAACGTCACCTGTTGCTGATGTGCGAGAATAGTGTTGTGTGGCTCAGTACGAGTCACTTTGTTTACGGTGTCGCAGCTGTGTAGAAACATTAAGGTTTTTTTTAGCACACACACAGTGGGGAGCTAGAGGAGCGGGAGGAGATGTTTGCTGAATTTGATAAAGTGTATTGGATTAGAATAGCACACCTCACCTTTAATGTCAAGATCATCTTTATCTATAGAGCGCTTTAACAACAAACCACATTTGTCCCAAAGTGCTTTTGTACTTTAAAACAAAAATAATTGAGCAAAATAATTATCACAAGACACAAATACTTAAATGCACAGTACACATTGCACACATATGCACATACACGCTTGTGAATACTAGCTACACCTGTGTGTTATCTGCTTAACAGTTAAATGAGACATTGTGGTTCTGAATAATTTTGCCTCGAGGAAGCATATAAATGGAGAATAGGAGGGGACCAAGGACTGATCCATGAGGGACTCCACATGAGAGATACGTGGGGGCAGAGGATGAATTATTGACAGAAGCAGAGAAGATCCTATCTGTGATGCGAGAGCTGAATTGTGATGTGAGAGGTGTGCCAGAGACTCAAACTCAATAAACTAAGTAGTACTGCGTGGTCAGCTGTGGTCCACCAAAGGCAGCACTGAGATCTAAAAGACCCAATATTGAGAAGTGACCATCATCGGCTGCTACAAGGAGATCATTACTGTACTTACCTTCAACAATCCAGATTACATGTTGCAGTGTGCCTGAAAACCTGACTGAAATTTCTCCAAAATGTTATTGCTGTTCAGGAATATTGCTTCCTTCTGGGAAGTAATGAGGTAAGAGGTCAGACACTAAACATCAACGCTCTAATATCTTGTTGAGTTGAGCTGAAGTTAGGTTTCTATTAGGGGTAATATTTAAATCAGAGGTTTTCAAAGTGCCAAAACTGATATATCATTTCACACAAACATCTGACAAACTCAAATTAACCTTCAAATCACATCTTTGTTCCATACTGACCTTGTGACTGAAACATTTCTCAGTTGAGAAGTTCGCACTGTGGGCAATCACATTTTCATCGGGGAGGACAGTGTAAGCCACAACCTGAACATATGGTGCAGTCTCTGGAGACACTTTCAATGTAAAGGACACCTCTCCCTCAGTCACTGAAACAGCAAACTGAATGTTATGATCAAATATATTAATCAATGCAACATCAGTACATGTACACTTTCAGATTCTATTTACATCTACAAATTCAGGTGTTGGAAACTATTTCCCTCATCCCCAAAACATGATTTATGATCATGATTTTCATTAATGTGAATCAGCTGGCTGAACTAAAAAAATAAGAAAAAGAAGATTTTGTTTCTGTCAGTCCCATTGTCTCTCTTGTTTTTATCCACTAAGTGTAACATGACAAGAATTCCATAAAAAAAATCTCTAATTGTGAAACAGAACTGGCACCAGAGTGGTGTCTATAACTCTAACTATGAGTAGATGATCCTTGGTTACTCATTTTTCAAACCATCTTTACCTACCAGTATTATTTTGCACTTCCACCTTTTTAAATCCTTGCATGACAATAGTTCCTCTGGACAAAACCTGCAGGATTGAATGGAAAATGGTTCAAATGATTCAGTTCAGACCATGACATTTTTAAGAGCCAGTGTACAACAAACACAATGCAAGTACACTTCAGTTAGAGTACATGAATTTTTGTGCTTGACTTTTCCACAGCAGAAATGGACAGCCATCAAAACCGTTTACCCCCAAAGAAATCAGCATGTTTAATATACAATGGTCGATAAATGGATCAGAAAAAACACACCACAACCTAAAACAAAGGATTTTGTCTTCTCAAGGTTAACAACAAACAACCCAGATAACAATGGCAAATCAACTTAGTCCCAGCAGTCAATCCCCCAATCTTAACTACTCACCTTGTATTTGCCCCTTCAAGAGGAGATTCTATCTCAGCTCTTACACTTTATCACAGTGTAAACCAATGACTGTATAGAAAGATGGATTACGCCTCACCACTTCCTCCCACAGTACAAAAATGAAGCCAAAATACCCGGGATAAGAGTCAAGAACCAATCTTGCACCGGGGGCATCATTTGGAGCCAGTTCCCACCCACACAGCCAGCTGATTCAGTCACAAGCAGAGCTCAGATCCAGATGCGGATCCAGACAAAACAACCATCAGTGTGATAAGAAATTTTAGTTTAGTCCATATCCTACCTATTTGCATTGGAAGGATTTATGACTTGTACTGCAGTCTCCCACCAGGGGGCAACCAAGATGTTTAGGCTTCGCTTTTGGGGAGCTATGATCCTGTCCATCTCTTATATATGTTATTGGTGTAAATACATTTTACCCACTACTCACCAAATACGTCACATCCACAGAGCCCTGGGTCTCTCCATCTATTGTATATTGGATGAAAATGTTCTCTTCTTTGTCACAGGGAAGTGGTTTCTCCTTGTTCTTCACATTCAGAGAGCTGACTGATTTAGAATAAGGAGAAGACGGCCGGACCAGGGACAAAGTTTGATGCGCACTCTTATAGTGTGGGCTTTGATGTGTTTCCTCCGGCCTTTGTGTGAGTCTAGCCTGGATTGTAGAGATGAAGCACAATTATAACAGTGGTTGAGATCATCACAAGCAATAAAATCTATTATATTTACCATTATTAATCATTGTCAGCGATAATGAGCTCAGTCTTTTTAACAAAATTATTCCTGCTTATGTTACCTAAATTACTGACCCTTTGCTACTACAGGTTGCATTAAAAATACTAAATTTCAGAAAGAAATGTCCTGTGCAAGGGAGTTAGCCACATGTGCTAATTAGGGATGTCTTGAGCCAATCTTAGAAGAAGACATACTTTATTCATGAAGGGAAATAACATTTTTTTCACTCTGTTGTAATTTTTGTACGTACATACACAGGCATGAAATACACACACAGGACCTGTAGACATGCATCTGAGAGAGGTGTCAGAGTGAGGGCGCTGCATACATACATACAGTCAGGCGCCCTGAGCAGGTGGGGGTTTGGTGCCTTGCTCAGGGGCACCTCGGCAGATGGAGGTAAACTGGCACCTCTCCAGCTACCAGTCCACACTCCGTACTTTGGTCTGTGTGGGGCTTGAGCTGGCAACCCTTCGGTTCCCAAGCCAAGTCTTTACAGACTGAGCTACTGCAGCCCCACCTTATGGATCATCATCAGTGCCTATCCAGTGTATTTCAATGGATCGATATTGGCTAAAATAAAGCCAATCAAAATACAATCTTTTCTTTCCTGAGCCATGTGTTTTGTCCACATCAGCAAGCTAGTGTTGCAGCAGAGCTCTCCTTAATAATGGCCAGATTCTACACTGCTAGCATTTCTCTCCATATTCAGATGAAATAGTGACCGTGTAAACGTGAAAACTTATTTGGTCACACTGGTGATTGAGTATTTTCTGACACCTTTGTTGGAAAAATTCACAGATCAGTAAAGCTGTGGTGGTAACAAAGCTGTTGTCTCTCCTCTCTCAGTCATTAAGAGCAGTGTTGTACAATCAATTTTCAAACTGACAGGTAACCACTGAAAGGCAGCAAGGACTATAGATGGTTTTTGGTATCCCATTTGAGCATAAGAGGTGGCCGCTGCGTTTCTGACATGGCAGTTGTTTGGTAAACCCAAAGTGATTTCCTCGGAGGCCAGCACACTTGCTTGGTCTCTCTTTGGTCCACCTTCAGTACCACTGTGCTCTACGGAGATTTGTGAGATTCTTCCAGCCCATGTTTCTGATCCTCACTTACTCCCTTGAACTGTCTCTTTAGAAGTCACAGTTTTTGTTTTAGCTGCGTGATCTTTTCTGCCCTGTACTCCACCGTACCAAACCTCTCTGTGACAAGACTGATGATCATGGTTGTCATTGTTTGGAGTCTCCTGTCTGCTGCTGCTTCTCACCAAGATCATTCACTGTACGTTGCTCCAGCTGCTCCCTAGCTAAACATGTCATCTTGGACAGGTGGATCTTCAGGCCTGCATATTTTTGCAGGATACACATTCTGTCATTTGTCCAGAATACAGGGGTCTTTACCTGTTTGTCAATCCATTCAAGGTACTCATCCACCCTTCATGTTGGGCTCTCCTGGGGCTATGTTTTCTTGGGGCCTTTTGTTGGGTTTTTCCTCTCATAAGATGTAAGTTTGCATCTGACCATTCCTACTCCAATTACCATCTTTCCAAGTTGTCAACTGTCTCTCCAGCTGTTACTACTCTCGTCATGGTTGTCACCACAGCCTATTCTTGAAGTGCACTAGCCGAACCAGGTTTACATGGTAGTTTCATACATCTAGTGATGCACTTGGACATATCATCAGTGATAGTATGAATAACAAGACTCCAGAGTCACTGAACTAGAGGGGATTTGTGGACATCCAGTGCTTGATATGGGCAAGACATTTGAGGATATACTATGTGACATCAGTAACCAGCACAAAGTTTTGTATGGACATACAATTAAGTGTTATCCACAAAGCAGTGGAAGTTCATATTGTGTACAAAGATATGTCCAAGGGGTTGCACATACACTGATCAGGCATAACATTATGGCCACTGACAGGTGAAGTGAATAATACTGATTATCTCCTCATCATGGCACATGTTAGTGGGTGGGATATATTAGGCAGTAAGTAAACATTTTGTCCTCAAAGTTGATGTGTTAGAAGCAGGAAAAATGTGCAACCGTAAGGATTTGAGCGAGTTTGACAAAGGGGTGGGGTGTTCCCGATCAGGGTCATGGGGGGGTGGGGGGTGGGGGGTGGGGTCTACACAGTATTAGGCAGATGGTCATAATGTTATG
Organism: Lutjanus campechanus; assembly: GCA_027495735.1. Taxonomy (NCBI): domain Eukaryota; kingdom Metazoa; phylum Chordata; class Actinopteri; order Lutjaniformes; family Lutjanidae; genus Lutjanus; species Lutjanus campechanus. The sequence goes on along the minus strand of JAJHUR010140510.1, from coordinate 221,075 downwards.
CCTGATCAGTGTATAATAAAAGGGGACTCAAGACAGGCCCCAGGGGGGCCACTGCATCCTATTTAGGAACCAGTTAGGGTTTTAGCTGCTCAGTTGATTATCATTGGTCTTGTGGAGTCAGCCATATGAAGACATTCCATTTATCTCTACAGTGTTCTGGTCATAGCTAATGAATATTGAATCGACAACTGGCAACCAACATGATGTTTGACTTGTGTTGTTGGCTCTACTCTGGACATTTAAGCATATTGTGCTAAATACTTGTGAGTGTAGCTTTTACTGTAGCAGATTTAACCCTTAATACCACAGTCATTCACTCACTGTTAGTTGGATGTCTCCTCTGTGGTTGGATGTGTTTAATGAGAAAGTGGCAATTCCATCACTGTCAGTTGTGAGGTTCTGCAGCAGACGTGCTGGCCACCCTTCACCATCGAACAAATAGACCAGCTTGTCAGGAATAGGTGTATTATTGAAGTAAACAGCTTTAACCTGTTGGAAGCAGAAAGGTGTATCACTGAGAATTCACATGGCTTCAGTTGTACTGTATTCCTCACAGTGAAGAAGTGAAGACCTCATCTTTCACTTACTTTTCCTTCCAAAATTGATCCTTGTTCGTAAACCTTGGGTGTATCAATAAAAGACAGCATTCCAACCACGTAAGAAAGTGTCATTACTTTCTCTTGTGAGTGTGAAATACCTGTAAGAAAAGCCTGCATGTTACAACAGTGTGTATGCCATATTGTTGAAACAACGTTCAAAAACACAATCTTTCTAAAAAAAAATATGATAACTGAAACTTGCCTGTCCCCTCCTCTTCCACTCTGGTCTTAAGATGCAGGTAATCCTTCAGTTTCTGTGTGTTAACTTCAGTGAAAGGGGTCATCTCAAACATAAATGTTACACAGCCATTCTTGTCAGTCTAGATAGACACAAAAATAAATCGAAAGACTATTATTTACTCTCTAAATCACTTTATCCCACCAACTGCACTTGTCATTTGTGAACAAAACTATAGATACAGGGGCCTCATTCATAAAACTGTTCTTAGTTTTAAAAAACTTACTTACACAGGATTACAGAAGCCAATTTGTGACTTACAAGCCTGTGATCTATAAATCTATAAATCTTAAATTATCTTCACATTAATGACACCTGACTTACAATCAGGGATCAGTTTACAGGCTTGGGTGCATATCCCAGACCACAATAGGCTATCCAGCAGGAAATTCACTTCCATCAAGTCTAGACTTTGACTCTAGATATGAGTTTCACAGGCACTGTAGGTTCTCCTGCACACTTGAAGGGGGAAACTGAGATGAGGTGTTTGCAATGCACAAGTCTGTTATATTTCAGAATGAAACTCAACATTTTAATTCACATCGTGGTCAAGGGACAGGTGGAAGAGTGAGAAGTTTCAGGGCATATTTGATCATTATTTTACATTTGACAAAGGCAACCAGTAAGAACAACCCAGCAAGTAAATAAACAAGTAAATTTTGGCCATAAATCAAGAATGACAACACTAATTTTGACAGAATTTAACATATAACGTATGTATATCTAATATGATAAAATAATGAGGTGATAACATTTTACATCCAAAAGTTCAAAGGTCAGCTTCACTGTGACATCATAATGTTCAGCTCTCTATCAGTCCTTTGTCAAAATAGTCAAATAATAAGTGAAGACAGCATGTTTCTCTGGAAATGATGGAAATTGACTGGAAATTATTCACTGGAACCACACATATATAATGAGAATTTATATTTTGCCAAAAAATAAACTTAATACCTTTGATTAACTTCAAAGTTACAGGTCAGTATAGTGGTGAGCTCCATATTAAATTCCTTTGAAGTCTTCACTACATACATTATAATGCATTATATAATATTATATTATAAGTCAGGACAAACATGGATGTCAACTGCAACTTGACTGGTTATTTTATTTTTTTAAATCTATTTTTTGACCGCTCTGTTTTATATGACCATCCTAACCAGCTAGTAGGTCATGTTAATGTTGGTGGAACTCTGAAAATCTCTGCTGGTTGCATCTGGTAGTTCTGTTGGCATTGCAGTAGGTGTTTCACCATCTTTTGCCTGACAGGGATATGACCCCTACTGAATGAACTCTAGTTAAACCTGAGTTCTACTGAGTGAAACAGGAAGCTAAATTTAGTAGAAGACCTCTGTAATCTATAAAATGGCTGTCTGATAACCAATAATGAAGCATCAGAAATGCCTTGAAGAGAACATTTTTACATGAAAGAATGTGTCAGTAACACACTCTCACCTTAGACGTCAAAACACAGTTAAAAGTTATGCTTACCTCTCGATGGGATTTTTGCTGCCAGGAGAAATGTTCTTAAAAATCTATTACAGTACATGAAAATGTCTGACTAAAACATTTAAAATTAAAAGTTTCACTCAAAATTTTCAAAATGAACAGTGTTTATGATACTAATTATTATAATTAATTATGAATTAAAATGTATTCCAAAGTGCTTCAGTGTAAAAAATAATTGTAAAATGAACTATTTACACATGAGGCCTAGGCTATGGTGGTGTCCTGCTGTCTCTATTTATTGTGTGCTCTTGTGCTTTCATCTCTCGAACCAGGAGATCTGTCTCCTCACTTAAAGATCTTCTCTCTTTGTTTACTCCCGGTTATTCTGCCATCATGCTGCCAACACTTGCAATCCTGGTGCACCTGCTTCTTAAAGGTGATGAGAGCTGACTTTTTGATTGATTTTAACACACCCATGAATTAATCAGGCCACTTGTGCACAGCTGATGGAAGTATCCCGCTCTGTGCTGCCTGTGTAATGGGCGGACAGGGCAGGGTACCCCTGCATCCCTGCTGCAAGATACCAAAGGTGGATTTGGACATACCTTGAGTAAATTAAAACCACTGCGACTTGTGCTTTGAACTTGCACTTCAGATCAGAGTAAGACAGGGCCCACTGTTTTTTGTGTACGATAAAGAACTGACTTTTCAAACTGAGAAAGTGTAAAATAACAACCTTACTTGTTTCTGCGACTAGTGAAGCAAAAGCAAATATACCTGCTTTGTCTCATTGAAGCACGAGGCTGAGATGCGGAGTGGGCTGAGCGTTATAAACTCTTCCCTCAGAGGTCGGCACATCTCAACTTCAACACTGCCTGGTACAGGCTGTCCATATGTATACCTGATTAAACATAAAGTTTTCACAGTCAGTGTGTTCTTGACTTATTCACCAATGCAGATTGTTTTAAATCATAAAAATGTCACAAGTCATCATCTGTGACAAAGTCTCATTACTTACTTAGCACAGACTTCCACTCTGATTTCCCCCTGTCCAACGCTTATTTCATCAGACGCCTTTACTTTTACAGCGAATTTTGGCAAAACTGAGGACAAAGTAAAAAGTTAGTCTTCTTTATTTGTCACAAATTGTGGAAGGAAAAAAGGAAAGTCACTTACCATATTTCTCCACCTTGAAGTCTTGAGATATTTTATTTCCCTTAATCCACACAATAACTTTGTAGATTCCTTCAGGGGCCTCAGAGTTCAAGGAGTAAGACAGCTGCAGTATTTTACCATTGGACGTGGTGTTCAGCCACTGTCCAATGCGGTTTTGGTTCACGTTCTGTTAAATAAAATCAATGGAAAGAACATGTATTCACAGTATGTTTGGGCAGGACGACAGTGATGACTCTGCTGATCCTGCTGTTAATTAATAATCTGATCTCAAAATGACTGCATTGTTGGCTGAATCATACAAGTTGTCATGGCTTTGAGATAACTATAAATCATATAATCAGCAGGGCTGACTAGTAGCATTTTAGTTTTCACTAGTGGAAATAGCATTTCAACATGTCAAAATGTCATAAAAATCTAACTGTCAGTCCTGAATGTGAAAATAGTAACTTAACACAATTTGAACCAATCTCAAACAGTTCTTCACAAAATACAAAGATTGGCTCTCATTTTATATCTTATTTTTTGAAGGTTGATTCACCAACTATCCAACCCCCCCCCAAAAAAAGTCAATGGGGAATTAAAATTGCCATTGACTCACTTAACTATCTCTCTACAAATCCAGTCTCAACCAAAAAAAAAGTCTAGTCGAAACAAATTCAGCCTTATTGTCCCAATTCATGTGTTACAAGCTGCACATCTGTTTACTTCCTGTCAACACTATAGCAATGTTAGCTTCACCTACAAATGTAATGATTTTTCGTTCTTAACTTAGTTACTTGACTTTTCTTATCTTATCTTGGTTAACAGTAAATATTAACAATATGAGCCTAATTTTGAAAAGCAAAGAAACTTAAGAACAAAAAATTCCAACATCAATAAGTTTGCAGGTGAAGCTCACGTTACTATAGCATTGACAGGAAATAAACAGACGTGCAGCTCGCAAACAGATACATCACACTACGTTGCACAACCAGAGAATACACATTTGGTTGAGGATTTTTCCCTGAGCCTTACCTCAATTTCAATGACGTCGTACTGCAAGAAGAGAGCAAAGAAGAGAGCACAAAGAAGTTTGTTAAAGGGGGAGTTACTTTAACAGCTACTCAAATAACTGGATAAAAACTCTGAGGACAGCTGTGACAAATAAACTGCAGCATCAATGTGCATTTTACCATCACTCATCAAAAAGTTTCAACTTTCTTATCTCATGTTTTTACATACAGTTGTTTATTGTTTATATTTCACCCATTCTTGTGAAATGGGTAAAATCATGTCCTACCTACATATATACGTATATATATATATATATATATATATATATATATATATATATATATATATATATATACAGTACCAGTCAAAAGTTTGGACACACCTTCTCATTCGATGTTTTTTCTTTAATTTTCTACATTGTAAATTAATACTGAAGACATCCAAACTATGAAGGAACACATATGGAATTATGTAGTAAACTAAAAAGTGTTAAACCAGAATATGTTTTATATTTTAGATTCTTCAGAGTAGCCACCTTTTGCTTTGATGACAGCTTTGCACACTCACACTCAAGAGTTAATTTCTGGAATTTCTTGTCTTCTTAATGTGTTTGAGACCATCAGTTGTGTTGTGCAGAGGTAGGGTTGGTACAAAGGTCTATACAGTGAATAGCCCTATGTGACTACTCTTCTAATCCATATTATGGCAAGAACCACTCAACTAAGTAAAGAGAAATGACCGTCCATTATTACTTTAAGACATGAAGGTCAGTCAGTCCGGAAGATTTCAAGAACTTTGAACGTATTCTCAATTGCAGTCGCAAAGACCATCAAATTAAATGATGAAACTGGCTCTCATGAGGACCGCCCCAGGAAAGGAAGACCAAGAGTTACCTCTGCTGCAGAGGATAAGTTCATCAGAGTTACCAGCCTCAGAAACCGCAAATTAACAGCACCTCAGATTAGAGCCCATATAAATGCTTCACAGAGTTCAAGTAGCAGACACATCTCAACATCAACTGTTCAGAGGAGACTGCGTGAATCAGGCCTTCATGGTCAAACTGCTGCAAAGAAGCAACTTCTGAGGAAGAACAACAAGAAGAAGAAGAGAATTGCTTGGGCCAAGAGACACAAGGAATGGACAATAGACCAGTGGAAATCTGTCCTTTGGTCTGATGAGTCCAAATTTGAGATTTTTGGTTCCACCCACCATGTCTTTGTGAGACGCAGAAAAGGTGAGCGGATGGTTTCTACATGTGTGGTTCCCACCGTGAAGCATGAAGGAGGAGGTGTGACTGTATGGGGGTGCTTTGCTGGTGACACTGTTGGTGATTTATTCAAAATCCAAGGCACACTTAACCAGCATGGCTACCACAGCATTCTGCAGCAACATGCCATCCCATCTGGTTTGCGCTTAGTGGGACCGTCATTTGTTTTTCAACAGGACAATGACCCCAAACACACCTCCAGGTTATATAAGGGCTATTTGACCAAGAAAGAGAGGGATGGAGTGCTGCATCAGATGACCTGGCCTCCACAATCACCTGACCTAAACCCAATTGAGATTGTTTGGGATGAGTTGGACCACAGAGTGAAGGCAAAGCAGCCAACAAGTGCTCAGCACCTCTGGGAACTCCTTCAAGACTGTTGGAAAACCATTCCAGGTGACTACCTCATGAAGCTGAGTGTGCAAAGCTGTCATCAAAGCAAAAGGTGGCTACTTTGAAGAATCTAAAATATAAAACATATTCTGGTTTGTTTAACACTTTTTTGTTTACTACATAATTCCATATGTGTTCCTTCATAGTTTGGATGATTTACAATGTAGAAAATAAAAAAAAATCATCGAATGAGAAAGTGTGTCCAAACTTTTGACTGGTATTGTACATATATATGTGTGTGTGTGTGTGTATATATAGTTGTAAAACTAACAATACCTACTAATAACATAGGTATAAAAATGTGCTATAATAATCATCTTTGTTTTAAAACCTATTCTTTATGATTAAATGGTATTTAAATGGTTTGCTATCAGGACCCCTCAGGACCTCTCTCTCACTTCCTGGTTTAAAAAGGTAGTAAGGTAAGCTTTCTATTTATTTTTTTTATTTTTTTTGGACAAATTCATCAAATTATATCCCTATCAGATGTGTTTTACACTTAACATGTCAACTCTGTAGCTCTTCTCAAAATCTAAAGCTAAATATGAATTGTGGTGTAAAAATATGTATTTTGGTCAGCACTGAAAGAACTCTGAGCAACTTTATAAAATAAAATTGCTACTCACGACAACTGAGCTGTGAAATAAAAAATGTAACGTTTAATAAAAAATGTCATCGCTAGGAGGATGGCTCATTACAAGATTTGATCTTTTAAAAATTCAACTGAGGTGTAAAAATCAAAACCCCCTCAAAATACAGTTTTGTCCCAATTCTCATGAATGAGTGATTTATTATTAAGAAGCTTCTTTGCTCCAAATATTGCAAAATTTCAAATGAGTCAGGTTTACCAAAAGGGGCCATGGTTGTACTATTGACCCTGCTGGAATCAACAGGAGAAGATATTTATACAGACTGATTAAACACACAGATCAGCCGAGGTTAAAGAACGTGGGCTATGTTCCACTTTGTTCTGTTTAATTCCACCAGCTGGGGCACAAAGTGAAACCTGCACCATTATCACTCAGTATTACTTGAACTGTTTGAATGAGGTCTAAAGAAAGAACAGACAGTTCAGACACTCACCAGCTCATTGACAGGTCTGAACTTGGTGTCCAGTGTTATGACTCTGAAATGCACTGAGAGAAAAAGATTGTATGAAGCTTAACCTATACCTTATCTAAAGCAGTGGTTCTCAACCTGGGGGTTGGGACCCACAAAGGGGTCGCAAGATAAATTCTGGAGAACACCAGATTGGCAAGCAGCACAGAGTGAGAGCCAGGAAGCAGCTCTCACTGATATCCCCCTAAAAGACACTCAGCATGAAGGAAAAACACTCCTAAATATGGAGTTTGGCAGTTCTGGTAGAAACTCAAATAGGTTGAGAACCACTGATCTAAAGCAGTCTTAAACATCCTAACAGACCACTGAAATTAATGTTTTTAATCAATGCAGAAATGACATCGTTGTTAACAAAGTTTTAAACACATTAAATGAGACAAGTTACTAATAACTTTTCATTATCTGTCATGTATTCTAGACAAGACACTGCTCCAGATCTTCAGTCTATAGTTACCTGTTTGTCCAGGGAGGTAGATTGGTTTATCTGTCTGGATGAATGTCATTGGTCGATAGACTTTGATCATCACTTTTATGACTTCTTCAGAGTAAAATGCGTCACCTCGTACCTCTACCTTGAAATCCTGCACCTCATTATTCTGTACTGAAGGAGCCTGTGGCAGAAACATAGAGACCAGTCAAATGAAAAATAATCATTCATCAAGATTGTATTGATTTTATGTTTAGCTCATGGCGGAATAGAAATGGTCCTGCTCAACATTTAGGTTTTAAATATTTAAAGAAGAATATTTGTAGACTAAATGAACAGAAACAGTGTGAAGAAGAGGTGACCTGAAACTGAGCGCAGGTATGAAATTCTGTGCTGGATGTCTTCTGGAAGAGGACGGTCTTCTTCTCTTGAGAGATGAGACTGATGGTCATGACCAGAGTCTCATTGGGCTGCAGGAGACTCACACAGAATCTGGTCTCAGCTCCAGCTTCAACAACTGCAGGAATAGTGACCATGTACTGACTACAACCACAGAAACATACAGAGATACAGCAGATTAGTCAGAGACTCTGATAGAAACAAAACTCTCACACAAAAGATGATGCTAAAAAATAAGTAGATGATGTCAGTCCTCTGACAACTTAGAATGAACTCACAAAGGTTCTGAAGCTGACAAAAACTGAAACACAGTAGATGTCTTCACCTTCACTGTACAACTGTCCTGTAGACAGGTTGTAAATGTTTTTCACACTGTTGAAGTAAACTTACGGTCTTGCCACCACTTGACCCACAAACGTCCAGCTCAGGCAGACACACAGTGTCCACGTCCACGTCTGAATCCCTGGAAGACCCATGACTGACTGAGATGAGCCTCAAAGTCACATCTGTTTAACAGTCAACAGAGTCCCACCCCCTTTCACTCAGCACAAACAAATGGGACGTCACTTTCTGAATGTTTTAGAACAATGTTTTTCAACCTTTTTTGAGCCATGGCACTTTTTTTTAAATTAAAAACATCCCGTGGCACACCACCATTCAAAAAAAGTAACAAAATGACACATTGTAGCTTAAAGGTATAGTTAGCGATCGTAATCCGACGCACTTTTTTGTCAAAATCACTGTATTTCTCCTCACTATCCGCAAGCTGTCACTTCTGAGAGCATGCTGAAAAAAAATCTGGTTTCAATACACAGCCTGGGCTCTGAATTTCAGCAGGTAAATCTGTAGCTCAGTCCAAGCCACCAAAACATGGGTCCACCCCCTCACGCCTGGGGGGGTGGGGGGTGGGGTTCATACTCGTGCACAGGTCAGACACAGGGGGGAGGGGGAGTAGTAGGTCACATAGCGTGCGCAGTTAGAGTAAGAGAGAGACACGGTATATCAGGTGCAGATATTTTGCATTCACGATGGCTGAAAAACAGCCCAAGAGAAAACAGTTGGATGAGCATAAATTAAAAAAGAAGGGCTACGACCATGAAAGGGCGAAGACCCGGGTCAACATTGGTGTGGCTTTCCGACGGTGGAGGGAACTCCGCGAATTGAAAGGTCTGAAAACGGACGCGGAGGTCGCGGTCTTTCTGCTGGACAGGTGAGCAACATTAGCTTTGATGGGTCAGCTAACCTTAGCTTCGCGGCTTAGCAGTGTGCTAACCCACAACTTGGCTATTTCAGCTGCTTTACTGCTGCTTTAGTTTCTACAGCCGTTTCCATGACAATGTGCGTCCATGAACTTTGGGGGTAGAGCTCGGGGTGGAGTATGAAGGGAGGGGTGGGTCTGTATTCATTTACACTTCAAATATCAACAACCTCTCTATGAATTTTCTCCCATATCGCTAACTACTTAATTGTCAGATGAAGACTGAGCCAAGCGCTCTCTGCTGCCACCCGGGGGTCAATGGTGTGAGTCGATGGGCGAAAAAAAATTGCGCCATAAGCCTGAATCCTGGTAGATGTGTGTGTGTGTGTGTAGATGTGTGGTAGGACTACTTGGTGTGTGCTGGTAAGGGAGATCTTGGGAGAAATGTTGTTTGTATGGTTTGAGTTGAAATCTAATGAGGCTTCTCGTATATATTTTGTTGTAGTGAAGCTGTGATTAATCCTGACTGATGTATGCTCTGTAACCCCACGTTGAAGAGGTAGGTCATAGATAACTGCATTTGTTTGTTTGTCTGTAGGCCTGTCATTAATTATATAATAATTTAATCTTTTAGGGAATTCAGCCTTTGCCTTCCCCTTGCCTGCGCCAGAGTAGCCTGCTGATGTTCCCAGTGCCTCCCTTAATCAGGGCCTCAGAGTGAGCAAGGTCACCTAAACTGCTGTGGTGATGTAGGAGGGTTAATCTGTCCAAAGTATTTTTGGCAGTTTGCCTTAAACTTATGGTTGTGTTTTCTTTTCTCAGGTCTCCAGCAACAAAAATCGTATTTTTAAATAAATATTTGAATTTTGAACTGAATGCACGTCTCCTGCTTTCTTTGAATCTATAAAGTTGTGTCAACACATGAAGTTGAGGCCTATAATGACCCATAGGTTTATATAGACACTGCACTGGTTTCAAATGTGTGTGGTCACAGTTTAACAGCACGTTTTATTGGAGGTTATACATTTTATTCACTAAGTACGGTCGGAAAAGTTGAGACCATTGATCTGCCAAAACCAGCAAGGAGGGGGTAACAAAAGAATTAAAATCACTGATCTGCTAAAACCAGCATAAGAGGTAAAAGGGAAGCTGTTAATCAGGCCATAAAGTGGAAGGCAAGGTACTTTCCTTCAACACAGTGACAGTTAAACCACACAGTCAAGACAGTAAGAACAGTATATTGAGTAATGCACAGAGAGCAGAGAGCAGAAAGCGCTATAATGATTGATTGTAACTGATTCTGTGCCAAGTAATGAAATGTTGTGAAGCATATGAAATGTGAAAACTGTAACAGTGAATGAAAACATGATTATATGATTGTGTGAGTATATGATGTGTGTGTGTGTGTGTGTGTTTGGGTGCGGTCATGTCCACCATGATCAGGCTAGCTATTCTGCATGTATGCACTGTCATCGGGAATGACTATAATAGATGCTACGTACGGAGGATCGTGGTTATTCCTCGGCCGTCGCTCGGGTTCGGAATATGCTGGCAGATCGACCACTGTGGAGCATTGCATCTTAGAGCCAAAAACTTCAACTACAGAGACGCAGCAGATGAACAGCAAAACATCGCAGAGAAGGAAATTCAAAAATCTACAGCTGAAAAGAGAGCTTCGTGCGAATGAGGATTAACCCTTTCCACCCAGCTGTTGGGTTACAATTGGAACTTAAGACTTTCTTTCTTGTTCATCCTGCCATTAAGGACTGAGGGATTTTTATAGACTTTCTGGACTTTGGACAAAGTCAGGAGTTTCAACAGGAACCGTTAGCTTGGCAGTTGTGGAAGCACGGACTGAACTTCCCCTCTTTCTCGTCAAATTGGACATTTATCTTTTAGCTACAGTTTTTCATCCAGGTTTGAGATTTAATGATTTTCTAATTATCAGATTAGAAACAGTTTTTACTGTACCAATTGAAAAGTATAGCTACACAATTTGAATCGTTTTACTATGCAATTTGAAAGTTTTGATTATACAGTTTGAAACGGTTTCATTATGCCATCTGAGGAGTTTTTATTATGCAATTTGAACAATCAATTTTGAATCAAGTAATGCTGTATGCTTGCCCTTGCTCAATTTTAGCAATAAATATATCCACTGCAGTTAAAGAGTCGTTGTGGACATTGAATTTGTATCATCTCTAAAGGTAGTAATCATTAGGTGTAGTGTGTTTAACAACTTTTTAGGGTTCGAATCGGTTATTCTAGCCCAATTGAAATTAAACAGATCCTTGAGGCTTATTTTCCTAGCCACTAAATATTATCCTAGCAACCATACCAAGTGCCATGATCAATGAGAGGAGAGCTGCCGTTAACGGGTCTGATCGGGTAATACCCAGAGGCCAGAGGATCTGACCCTTTAAACGGAGAGCTGGTCCAGTACCTCCTGTACAGGGGTAACTTGTTACGAGTTTACTGGGGTTTTCAGGTTTGGACCCAAATGCAGACAAGGAGAGCAGGGCAGTTTAGTGAAAATTTAATGAGGATCAAAAATATCCAAAAAACTTACAACGAAAAGAGGCAACAGCAAGTCTTCAAACAAGGCAGGGAAAAATAAACACAAAAACTCACTGAGGCAGATAAAGGTGATAAAAAGACAACTAAAATCCAGGAAGTGCAAAAAAAGTCCATGAAGAAAAAAACCCAAAATCCTATTGAAGAGATCCAAAAAAAAACAAGTCCAGGGAAGAGAAATCCAACAAATCCAAAAAGAGCAAAAAACACGAGGAACAAGGATACACGAAACACTGACAAGGACAAGTAACAAGTACAAACCAACAAGTGAAGAGAAAGAGACAAAAGCTTAAATACACAAGGGAGAGGGAGGATAACGAGACACAGGTGAGGGCAGTCAGAACAGGTGAAAATAATCAGTGATCAAAAAGAGAGGGAAAACAGACAAAGACAGGAAGTAAAAACAACAAAGACACACAAGGGAAAACCAAGACTACAAAATAAAACAGGAAATGACCAACAAAACTCCAAACCATGACATAACTAGGGATCTAATAGTACACAACAGTATTCTTGCTCATTTAATAAACACAGTATATATTTCAAATTAATTACATTTTCTTCACTGAGGTTCTGGCTTTGTCATCTTTGAAGTGTCTTTTCTTCAGACATGCACTGGACACCACAAGTACACGGTGGTTTTCAATTCAATTTCACCAGTTTGGATCGATTTTCAATTTCCTAACTATTTATGAGTGCACAAATGTTTCTTCTTTCCAAACAAAGTTTTATTTTCAGAACAAAAGGCTCACAGTGTTACATATATCAGTTTGATGAAGATATGATTATTATAATCTGTCAGACCATCACTGCATACACACACACACACACACACACACACACACACACACATAAGATAATACAGAAATGTAATCAATGATAAAGGACATTTGACTTAAAATAATATGCAGTGTTTGGATAAATATAAAAGAATGAAAGAATAAAAGAAAAAAGAAGAGGGGAAAAAGTAAAAAAAAAGTATTGACAGTGATTGCATCATTGTTCTCCAACTCTTTCATCGATTTAGAGTGGTAAAACGTGCTTTAAGAAATAATAGGTAAGGTTTTATGTGGCACTAGGCATAATTTGCCTCCACTTTGAAGGGTACTTGCCTTCCAACAGTATATGTTTGAGCTCGGATGGTAAATAATCTATGATAGGGTTCCAGATTTTAAGAAATGACCCCTCACTTATCCTATTGTGAGGCAGTGTTACTGTGGGTGGAGTATCTTCAATCCATTTGAACAGGATGCATTTATGAGCAAGAAGCAACAATTTTTTTTTAATATCAAAAGATGGCAAGTAGTGTATTCCAGCTAGCTTCTGAGTAATTAGGGAAAATGTAAAAAGCGTTCCAGTTGACCCCGGTCTCCCCTAAGTGAACTTGGCCAGTCAAGTAGCTGTGAGGAGGTCAGTGGTTCCACATAGTCAGTCCGTCATTAGACGTGTGTGGCCTCCTCCGTCAGGACGTCGCCATGTCAGTTGATGAAACTTTTCCAGGTGAGACGTTCATGTCAGAACGCGCGTGCACACAAATCCGAATGAAGATTCCACGGTTGCTACGTGTGGTCTTCACGCACATCTTCTGGAACCTGCTTCTCTTTTGAAAACAAACAACCTTCATCAGTCAGAAACCTAGAGATTTGCAGTTTCACACGATGATATTTTTCGAAGAAGAGACATCAAACGACAACCTTTTGCACTTTACATCTACTCACGAACTTCAGTTATCGACCACCACACTTTCTTCATGGAAGAAGTGAGATTTCAGTCATTTTTGTTGTTGTTGATGTGCTTTGCTGTTGAGACTTTTAGCATCATTAACATTCACTGATATTAGCAATGAAGAGAGGACATTTGACTGTTTTGAGTAAAACTCAGGGGTGCTTTCTAGAGCTATTTTATTACATCTTCAAATATTCATATGGCACAATATTAAATTTACAAATAACAATTAAAATTCATAACTGTTAACATATTGTTTTAAAATCTTGATGGTAGGCTATCAATGTTAAAGCTGTAGTGCGTAACTTCTACATGTCCGTACATGTCCGTTTCACCCAAGCCACTACGAGAGGAGATGACACAATGCTGATTAAGCCGATCGGCTCCTCTAACATCCCTCGGCATTTTCCAATATATATAATTTTTGCTTTGCTTGTCAGCCGGCGACATTCCTGCGCTGGCGCACAGGAACTGACGCATTTTACTGCACAACAACAAGGGAGGGGGGGACGAGCGTAGAGTCTCATTGCGAGAGGCAGAGCAGGTAGAAAGAGAAAGCGACATGACGGAGAGCCCATAGAAGCGGCTGAGACACGGTTCAGAAGTGGATCCTACCACAAACAAAAAACGCCTGGACGTTCAGCTGAAGGACTATTAGCAAAGAAGGAAAGTGACTGACGGAAAAGACAAACATGGATTTGTATTGGCGTCGCTTTTCCTGGGCTGAGAGCAGACACGGATGTTGCGTTGCTGCTGTTGGATAAGTAAGTGACTTGTTGGGGACGTACCAACAGTCCGACTACCCAATACTCCGACTGCCCATTTCTCCGACCACACATTTCTATATTTTTGCGTCCTTTTGTGCGACCTCCTAATCACACACTCCGACGCCACTTGTTGACACACACACACCCACACACACACACACACACACACACACACACATTGTGACCGCATGATGGATAAAGCGCTGTCCGCGGTGCTGAAACAACGCATTTAGAAATCAGACAAGCACTTATGATCTCACTTCAGCTATTGGTTTGTTTAAAAAAAGTCGGGGGGGTTATTCCTTTCCCACTAGTTCTACTCGGTTTTTATTCATTTAGGCTATGTTTTTTTTGTTGTTGTTGTTTTTTTGCTTTCTTGCACACTCTAGAGACGTCCGACAAGAAACCCGCTAAGTTTAAAAAACACACTGGCAGCAGCGCACACTGATCTACTGACACTTGTTTTTCTGTCACCTGAGTTAACAGGTGTAGACGACTGTGTTTGGAGCTGAGGAGAGGATAGAAAAAAGAGTTTAACTGTCTAGTGGAAAGGGGCAAAGTAATGATAATTGGTGACTTTTGACATCATGTTAAAAACAAAAAGGGTTTTGTGGGATAAGGGGCAGATTAAATACAATTATGCTTCTTTCTACTCCCTTTCATTCAGATTTGGGAGTTTTTGTTTTTATTGTAGCCCATTCAATGCAAAATAATTTTTCTGACTGGTTTATTGTCCGTTATTGCCATGTATCTCACTTTCAGAGAAAGTCCTTCTTTCCCCGCTCTCAGTCCGTATCTTCACCGTCTTCCACTGACGTCACTCCACAGAGCGCACATGGCTACTTTATATGCACAGGTGCTGATTTGCATTGACCATATATGGTTGTGGTTGGTTTGGCTGTGTACAGGCCAAACCAACCACAAATATGAGGGAAATTGCGGAGAGTTGTGCGTATGCACAGTTTGATAGATCTGAAAAGGGTTTAAATATTTTGGGTGTACGGACGGAAATCCGGTCGCGCTCGAACAGAGCGGGAGATCTCCACCAAACGGAGTGGGGGAGAAAGCAAGCCGGACAGGTGTGGTGGGCCCCACTATCATGGCATATCTTCAGAAAGGAACAAGAGGGGGTAAAGTCCTCATCCATGATGGGTTTCGCTATCACAAAAATAGAGTGTGACGGATGTGTTTTGGACCCAAATGCAACACTTCAGACCTCAGGAACAGTTGGTAATGACTTATTTTCACAGCGATCAGACAAGAGTTTAAGCAGTGGAATTAGCTTAGCATTCAGTTCGTTCTTCAGGCTGTTAGCCCGGACAAAGTCTCTGATTGTCTGATAATGAAGCCGAGCAGGATTCCACCCGGCTGCGGGTCCGAGGAGGGGGACGTGCACCCTCGAACCCGTAAAACACTGTCATTAAGCGGCCGGGAGAAACAGAGAAAGGCTTACTGTGGCTGAAGCTGTCGAGTCCTGGTTCCTGCAGCCCGTGAGGTCCGCCGGCGGTGCAGAGGAGTCGCTGAGCGGCGAGCCGCAGAGGAGTCGTTGCCAGGCGGAAGAGTCGAACCCAGATGAGCCGGCAGGTGAGGCGGAGGTACCGGCGAGGGGCGTGCAGTGGAGCAGTCGAGACCAGGCAGGAGAGTCGGAACCAGGAGAGCAGACAGACGAGGCAGAGGTACCGGTGAGGGACGAGCTGGAGAGGAGTCGAGGCCAGGCGGAGGGGTCGAAACCAGGCGAGCAGGCAGATGCTGAAGACGCCGAGATGGAGCACGTGGTCAGAGACAGAAGGCAGGTCGGTACACAGGGCGACGGACTGGGAGAGCAGGTCAGAGGCAGGCAGGGTCGGTACCGGGAGGTCAGGCAGGGAAAGAACGCTGGAGAGTCTCGCATGGTAGAACAATCTGGCGAGGAGTGAGTGCGCTGGAGGAGCTTATATACTCGCCTGATGAGACAAGCAACAGCTGCGCACACAGGTGAGTGGAGTTGAGCTGATGAGAGGGCGTGGCTGAGAGGTGGAGTGAAGCAGAGGCAGGGAGAGTGGAAAAATACTGAGGGCAGAGGGGAACCAGGAGAACAGAGCCGTGACAGAACCCCCCCCCTCAAGGGACGGCTCCTGACGTCCCAACAGCATTCAGGCTGAGCCGGGTGGGTGGAGGGGGCCAGGAGGCGGGCTAAAACTCGTCCGACATGTTCATCTCCGCCTCCTCCTCCTCCATGGGTGGATCCTCCTCCCCAGAGGACAGTCCCTCCTCCTCCTCCTCCTCGCTGTCGGCCGACTCAGACGACGGAGGGGCCAGGTCCACCCCACTGATGCCCCTGGCAGTGCTGTGGAGCCTGGCGAGTTGGTCTGGGTGGCGGCGATGGAACTCCCTGATGAGCTGATCATCTAGGATATGGCGAGCCGGTACCCACGATCTCTCCTCAGGACCATACCCTTCCCAGTCGACGAGGTATTGGAGGCCCCTCCCACGGCGACGGGAACGCAGCAGGCGGCGAACTGAGAAGGCAGGGCCCCCGTCAATCATCCGAGGGGGCGGTGGCGGCTGAGAGGCAGACACAAGCGGGCTCTCACTCACCGGTTTGACCCTGGAGACGTGGAAGGTAGGGTGAATCCGCATGGTGCGGGGCAGCTTGAGCCTGACGGCAGCAGGGTTGATGACCTTGTCAATGGCGAATGGCCCGATAAACTTGGGAGCCAGCTTCTTAGACTCCACCCTCAGGGGAAGATCCCGGGTCGAAAGCCACACCCTCTGTCCTACCAGGTAGGTAGGTGCCTCGGAGCGACGACGGTTGGCGGCGGTGGAGTAGCGATCGGCCGCCTTAAGGAGAGCCGTTCTGGCCTGGTTCCAGGTCCGGTGGCAGCGACGAATGAACGCCTCCACAGAGGGACAGGAAGCCTCCTTGTCCAGCGCCGGGAAGAGAGGAGGTTGGAACCCGTAGGCACACTGGAAAGGGGACAACCCAGTGGCCGAGCTGGACAGGGTGTTGTGGGCGTATTCCACCCACATGAGTTGCCTGGACCATGTCGAGGGGCGCTTGGACGCCATGCAGCGGAGTGTGGTCTCCATCGCCTGGTTCATCCTCTCAGACTGGCCGTTGGACTGGGGATGATAACCGGAGGACAGGCTGGAGGTGGCCCCGATGAGGCTGCAGAACTCCCTCCAGAATACTGAGGTGAACTGGGGACCCCGATCGGAGACCACATCAGAGGGGAGACCGTGGATTCGGAACACATGTTGCAGCACCAGTTCGGCGGTTTCTTTGGCCGAAGGGAGCTTGGGCAGGGGCACGAAGTGGGCCATCTTACTGAACCGGTCCACCACCGTCAGGATGGTATTGTTGCCATCCGACGGTGGCAGACCGGTGACAAAGTCCAGGGAGATGTGAGACCAGGGTCGATGAGGCACTGGCAGAGGTTGCAGGTAGCCGGCGGGAGCCCGGCGAGGGGTCTTGTGCTGGCTGCAGACTGGGCAGGCCTTAACGAAGCTCCTGGTGTCTTCATCCGATGTGGCCCACCAGAACCGTCGCTGCAGAACCTCTTTGGTGCGCTGAATGCCAGGGTGGCACGTGAGCCGGGAACTGTGGGCCCACTGCAGGACGTCAGACCGCAACCCCTGAGGGACGTACAGGCGGTCGGGAGGACAGGAACTGGGCCCCGGCTGATCCTCCAGGGCGGCCTTGACCCGCTCCTCCACCTCCCAGGAGAAGGATGCCACCAGACGGGGAGCAGGGAGGATGGTGTCCTGGTCGGGGGTGGTGTCCTCCTTCCCCATGAACAGGCAGGACAGGGCGTCGGGTTTGACGTTGCGGGAGCCCGGCCGGTAGGACAGGGAAAAGTTGAATCTGGTGAAGAATAGGGACCACCGGGCTTGCCTGGAGTTGAGTCTCTTGGCCGACCGGATGTATTCTAAGTTGTTGTGGTCGGTCCAGACCAAAAAGGGCAGCTTGGTCCCCTCCAGCCAGTCGCGCCACTCCTCCAGCGCCAGCTTCACCGCCAGCAGCTCCCGGTTCCCAATGTCGTAGTTACATTCGGCGGGAGACAGGCGCCGGGAGAAACAGGCGCAGGGGTGCAGTTTTTGGTCCCCCGCCGACTGTTGAGAGAGAACGGCCCCTACCCCCACATCAGAAGCGTCCACCTCGACCACAAATTGTCTCTCGGGGTCAGGAACCAGGAGGATGGGGGCTGACGTGAACCGGGCCTTGAGGCTCTGGAAAGCCTCCTCCGCCGCCTGGGACCAGCGAAAGGGGGTTTTGGAGGAGGTGAGAGCGGTGAGAGGGGCGGCCACGGTGCTGTACCCCCGGATGAACCTCCGGTAAAAGTTGGCGAAGCCCAGGAACCGTTGCAACTGTTTC
>JAJHUR010140510.1:121842-135465 GCA_027495735.1 Lutjanus campechanus | reverse complement strand
GATCTGGAAGATAGAGATGAGTGGGTGTGGATGATTGTGGGACAAACTTCAGAGGCATCCTGCCCACTGCTGCTGTGCAGGAGACTCAGGTGAGGAGGGTTGCGATGTTTCTGCAATGACAGTGGACATCAGAGAATGAAGCAAAATTAAGTTTTGACAGCCACGATGTAACTGATTGAAAGATAACTTGTCGCGAATTAATAATCTCTCATCTCATTGTTTTTATTCAACTCATCAGTAAAATAATATACACATTTATATACTTAGCTATTATATACTATATATTATAGCTATTATAACAATCTATAATACATCTACTATTTATGCACTGGATATAGTGCATAAAGTATACTGTGCTTATATACATGCATTCATTTCATTTTATTTCTGTCAGTATAGTGATACTGCAGGACGTATGCTCTTTAGTATGTGTGGGTGGCTCTTAAAAGAGCCATTGGAGGAGTGCTCGTGCACTAAATGTCGGCCTGCCACTGGACTGCTCCCTCTGTGGAGAAGTAGGCCGCAAAGGTCTCCCGCACCCTCATGGTCTCTCGTCCAGAATTGTTGGCTGCAACTCTGCCCAGACCTGGCAGCAGCTCCACGTCACCTCCTGGGACGATGCTCCTCACCGTAGGCGTAGGGGTCATCTTCCGCAGAAAGTTGTGGAGCACACATGTTGCCTTGACGCACCTCTCAGCAACATCTGGCTGGACCTCCAGAGCACGCCGGTACAGCCGCCACTGAGATGCCAGGATCCCGAAGGCACACTCAACCACCAGCCGTGCCCGTGACAGGCGGTAGTCGAACACCCGTCAGTCTCTGGCAAGGGTGCGCCCAGGGAACGGCCTCATGAGGTTCCTCCTGAGCGGAAAAGCCTCATCAGCCACAAAGACATGTGGCTGGGGTCCCCTGTGGTCAGCTCCGGGCAGCAGACGGTCAGCAGGCAGCTGGAGGGTGCCAGAACGAAGGGCCTGACCAAACGCCGAGTTGGCCAGGATGCCACTGTCACTGGTCCTCCCGTAGCCCCCGACATCTATCACCCGGAAGCAGTAGCTGGCATCCAACACAGCCAAGAGGACGATAGAAAATGTCCCCTTATAATTGAAGAACTGGGAGCCAGAGTTGTCAGGCTAGCATGCACCCAGAACCGACGTCGGCGCCTAGCCCGCAGACGAAGCTGGGAACTTTTCCAGAGCAGATACAATGCAGCGATGGTGGTTACCTCAGCCATGGTCGATGAGAGAATGAAATGGCGGAAGAAATGTTGTTGTTTGGGCGGGCTCGCATTTTTGGACCAGCGTCAAAACTGGAGCGTCTAGCGCGACACGATTTCATTTGAGGCGCGATTTTCATCGCGTCTGGTGGGTACGCCCCGTTAGCGTAAAAAACTAGGGACACGACTAACGTTAATAGCGTATGGTGGTGGCTGTCTATGCCATACTGCGTGTCGCCGATGTGCTCCCCGAGCACAAACACATCCTCTGACCCGATCCTCTTCCGTACAATGTACACGACCTCTAGCAGTTTGATGGGCTGTGATCGTCTGAAACTTGATGCCTGGCGAATGACCCACTCTGCTGCCCTGACAACCCTCACTGTCCCTTCTGATGGAATCACCAGATCTCCATTGTTTGTTTAGACACAGCAGGTGGTAGCTCTGGTCCTTAATGGCAGATGCAGTGTATGTCACCAGGCTGGCACAGCAGACATCACAGGACAGCTGCTTCAGTGCCCGTCGCACAACAAATCCTGAAATTTGAGTTAGTATAATAATAATATCATAACTTATAATAATTAATAAGCATGGGGAAATTAAGGGTAGATTTCTCTTTTTGGACAATCGTCAGATTGTTTTCCCCCATATTTTGACTATTGGCACTATTAGTTATAAAAAATCGACTTTCAGTAAGATTTTACAAGAGTGTTTACAAGAGCGACCACAGCTACCTTCCCGTCCGCTTTGATGGTCTTGTGGACATGTACAAGGGCAGAAATGTCAGCAAACGGGGGTTGGAAGATCTTCTCCTGCTGCAGAGGACATATCTACAGCTGACAGGCTTGTAGAGGTGTTGATGACAGCTGGTAGGGACTCTGTGTCATCCTGCGCTGTCACATTGCCTCTGCATGGTTTAACAACTCCACACCGGGCCATCAGCTTTCTGAAGATGTACTTGAACTGGCTGGCATTAGGGTTGTTATTCCAGCCACCTTTAAAAAACACAAGATATACGAGTATATTACAGATATTCAATATATGATTTAAAATGTTTTATGCTTTAAAAAAAGAAATTAGAACTAGCCACCCCTGAATGATCTTTCCACATAATTTGAAGTACACATAAGTTGAATGACATCACACAATTCAGACTGTATCGGTGGTGATAAATTCTGCAAACAGATAATCAAACACACAGACATTTTTCTAAATACTCAAAATGGTTTATGACCCTTCCAGGTACTGTGTATGTCTTCAGAAAACACATTTTACCAAAAATGAAAAAAACATATAGACCGACAAACTGAAAACAATACAAGCATCTGCTAAAACTTTGTGTGACTTAGTGTTGTGGCTGGTAAATATAAATTATGAACCCCACCGGATGCTCTGATGGAGTTAAAGAGAAGCTCCAAGTGGTCCTGGCTGAATCTGTAGGTCAGGACATATCGCTGTCCTTCAAGCAGCACAGGAACCATCGACATGAAGCCCAGGACAGAGAGGGATCTTCAAAAGCAAATTGTATTACTATGATGATTCTGCCAAAACAGGACACAAGAAAGCAGGGATGCAGACTAACAGCAATAGGGTGAAAATAATTAATGCTCCCAGAGCAGCACTTCTCGGGGCAAACACAAAGTGTTGAGTAGTTTGCTGTCACGAGGACCGGGGGTTTTCAGGTTTGGACCCAAATGCAGACAGAGACAAAGTGGAGCAAATCTGTGATATTTTAATAAACAACAAAAAAAACAAACAAAAGCTCACACCAAGGGAAGGTAGCTTCCAAACAAGGCAGAGTCTTCAAACAGGCAAGGGAAAAAATTAACACAAAAACTTACTGCAATGCAGAGAAGACACTAGCAAACAGAACGAGTACAAACCAGCAACTAAAGAGGAGAAGACAAAGGATATACACTAGGAAGAGGGAGGATAACAAGACACAGGTGAGGGCAGTCAAGAACAGGTGAAAATAATCAGTGATCAAAAAAGAGCGGGAAAACAGACAAAGACAGGAAGTAAAACAACAAAGACACACAAGGGAAAACCAAGACTACAAAATAAAACAGGAAATGACCAACAAAACTCCAAACCACGCCAGTTTGCTTCCCTGACCTTAAAGTATAATCAGTGTGAGGTTTAGGATCCTTAAAATTACTTTTAGGACACTAAACCTTCTTGAATCGATTCACAACATAACATGCAGACCATGGAATACATACCATTTTGACACTGGCATCTGGGGAGAAAAAAAACTGAATACAAGAGAATTGGAACACGGACAAATTTGCAGACAGCAAACACACTGGAGCAAGATAGTATCATATGAATAACATATAGTACATACCACTTTATGAACTTGATGCAGATAGAAAAGAGCATCTTATGAACTTGATGCAGACAGGACAGAACATCTTACAGGACAGAGCTTCTTATGAACTCGATGCAGACAGGAGGACAGAGCATCTGAGCTTGATGAAGAAGATAGTAGAAAAACAAGAGAACAGAGCATCTTAAGAACTTATATCATGGACTTGAGGGATGCAGTGAAACCGGTAGAGTTTTACCTTAGATAATTTAATGATTTGTAAATTGACTACTTGTATACATCTAACGAAGAATAAAATAAACCATTATTTTCTAAATCAGCAGTCTCACTCTTATAATTTAATTATAATAAAGAATTTGTACTGGGTATTGGCCATCACAAATGGTGTCAGTGCATCACTAACCCCTAAAATACACTGCATGTGCAACGACTCCGGAACGGCTCCGCCACGGCGTCGGAGCCGTTACGTTTCAATTTTAGTCTATGTGTAACCCTCAAAATACACTGCATGCGGAACGACTCCGGAACGGCTCCGCCACGGCGTCGGAGCCATTACGTTTCAATGTTAGTCTGTGTCAGCTCACACAGTGTCCGGTTCTGCTGCGGAACGGCTCCAGAACAACTGCGGCGTCCGACAGCCCTCCGCAACACATACGCAGAGCTTCTATTTTTGCCGGATGCCGGAGCACGGCGCATCAAGCAGCACAGATCAGATTGTGCTGGGAAGGAAGTTGGCTACAAAATACAAAATAAAACCCCGGTTGATTTTCAAAATAAAATACTCCGTGTTCACCCAGTGCCGCTTTGTTCTACTTCTACCCCTCCTCCGCAGTCTTGCAAGCAGTAGTAGCAAAGCAGCTGCTCTCCTCCTAGGAGCAGGCACTGAAATACACAGAATAATTTAGTTAATCACTGTATCTCGTGCGTTCTCGCGACGCTCGGTGTCTGACGGAGTACGCTGTTGTTCCGGAGCAGAGTCGTTCCGGAGTCGTTCCGCATGCAGTGTATTTTGGGGGTCAGCTCACACAGTCTCTGGTTCCACTGCAAAATGGCTCCGGAACAACTGCAGCGTCCGACAGCCCTCCACAACACATAGAGCTTCTATTTTTGCCGGACGCCGGAGCACGGCGCATCAAGCAGCACAGGGCAGATTGTGCCGGGAGGGAAGTCGGCTACCAAATACAAAATAAAACCCCGGTTGATTTTCAAAATAAAATACTCCGTGTTCACCGCGGATCGGGTTTCATTACAAGAACACGTCATAATGGGCAGCGCCGACCTGAAGTCAACAGGTCAGAGGTTTTCAGGCGTCTTTTCACCCCTTCGACACCATGGATGAGGAGAAGTTGATTCTGGAGATCCAAAATCAACCTATCATTTATGATTTAGGACCGAGTCGATCTTCTACTGTATGTATGAATGAATGAATGCCTCTTTCTCCAAGAGACTACAGCCGGCAATATTGCGCGATTATGCGTGAATTCGCGAGATCTCGTGCGTTCTCATGACGCTCGGTGTCCGGCGGAGCCGCACCAAACAGATCACAAACGAATCATGTGTGAGTTGGCGGACAGCGGAGTACGCTGTCGTTCCGGAGTCGTTCCGCATGTGGTGTATTTTAGCAGTAATAGAACAGTCACTATTTTAAAAGACCTCTTTGTTCGGTAAAGGGGTTTGCCATCTTCCATCTTCAAAGTGAGCAAGAACTCCCTGGCTTTTGTCAAGAACTCCCTGGTGCTTGTCCATTTCCTAGAACCAAGGGGGGCTTTGAACGCTTTGGCTCTGGGATTGCGACTGTTCAAGATGTCAAACAGTCTGTCTGTTATCTATAAACAAATATATAAATTAACTGGAAGGACTGAAATCATAACGATAACTTAGTGTCAACAGGTATCAGATAGTAAACACCAAAGTATGAGGCATAGTTTGATTTCTCTCCATTTCCTCTGTAGCTATGCTTTTTAAAATTAAATTGCAGCATTGCTTTAAACCTGTAAATCTGAGATGTGACAATAAGGGTGCTTCTGAGGTAAGTATGAGGTAGGTATAAACAGTTTTATCCAAGTTCTTGCATATTGTTGAATTTGAGGAGGGTCATAATTATTTAATCGTTCCTGATGCAAAAAAATGAAAAAAAGAAAAGAAAAAGATAAAGGGTTAATCCTGGTGGCACTCACATTTTAACAACCACCCTCGTTTCAGGGTTACCTGAATTAATTCTGAAGTAGCCTCGCAAATCTTTGAACTCTGCATAGCCCACGTCCTGCAAGGTGCGGAGCGCCACTGCCACAGAGTTACTCAAAGTCTGAGCAGCCAGAGAGACCTTGATTGAGTTTATAAGGAGAAATGAAGAGCACATTAGCACTACAAGATACAAACATCATCAAAAAGTATAAAAACACAATAACGCCCTAGAGCCCATTTGTATTGCGGCCCTCTATACATATATCATCATGCAAACATACCTTCATCCTCTGATTAGCAAAGTTCACATGCTTATCTGTGACTCGGTTGGCAGCATGTAGTCCACTTTTCTTTTGAATATTGTTCAGCTGAACTATATACTTAATCGATACTGCCAGTTCTGCTTCTAATGGGGCTGTATGCCTGCAGAATCAGATTGTTTTTCACTGCACACGTCAAATGTAAAGCACCATATTTTGCACAATAATGTAAATACAATCAAAATGTATAAAAAGCAGAACAGAGTCAACCAGAGCAAATAGGCAATAATGAGCACGTACCTGCAACATATTGCGTGTCAGCTTCAGCATGTGGCAAGCGTCCATCATAACAAAAACATTGTCTTGGGTTACTGGATGTGGGAAATGGGTCTTCAAGGGCTCACAGGGGTCTGCTTTTAGATCGCACCCAAGTTGGATGCACATACTAACATTGGATGCATGACCATCCATTGCCACGCACACTACCCTTATCTGATGGTGATGCAGCTCTTCTAATGCATGTTCTACTAAGACTGGTGTAGGAACACAGCCCTTGCTTACCAGACCAGGAAATACCTTAAAGACAGAGATCCTAAATACTGAAGTATTTATGACTTCGGCTAAACAACAACCTGAGCAGATAAGCATTCCTTCAGAGGCTCTTGGCCTCATTGCCCTAAAAGGCATTAAGTAGGATCCTCCGGGATACCCACCCCCTCCTCAGGACAATCCTAATTCACCTAACACTGACAGGAAGCCGTTAGTCAAAACACTCACAAACCTTTGATGTAGTCTGCAGTCCATTGGTTTTGGGTTCTCACTCTCTAAGAACTGGTGGGCATATCTGTTTGTTTCGTTTGTGACTAGACTCCAGAATTCCTCATCCAAAAATAGAGACAGGAAATCAATGGGCTCAAAATTTGTCAGATCCCTTGTCATGGTTGTGTTTTTGTTGGTTCATTTCCTGTTTTATTTTGTAGTATTGATTTCCCTTGTGTGTCCTTGTTGTTTTTACTTCCTGTCTTTGTCCTTTTCCCGCCCTTTGTTGATTTCTGATTTGGTTCACCTGCTGTTGTCTACCCACCTGTGTTGATTACCTCCCTGTGTATTTAGTCCCTGTGAGTCTCTTTGTCTTGGTCAGTTCGTCATGTTGAGTTGGTGTAATGCTTCCTGTGTCTTTCGAGTGTGTTCTCCAGTGTTTTTGGTTTTTTCCCTTTTGGATTTCTTGTGTTTCACCAGTGTTCGTTTGGACTTATTTTTCCCCTTTTTTGGATTTGTTGGATTTTGCCTGGTTTTGTTTCTTTTGGATCCCATCATTGAAGTAAGCCTGCGTTTGTACCCTTTGTTTTGTTTTGTTTATGATTAAATCCTTTGAACTCTGCACCAGTGCTCCCGTCTGCATCTTTGGGTCCACCACCAGTGTTATTCTCCTTTGACTTTACACCCCGACCGTGACATCCCTCTCTCCACAATACCCAACAGGCTCATCAAAATGCCTGATCCACTGATGATACTCTTCCTCATCTCTCAGGTATACCCAGCCATCATCATCATTGTAATTTTCGGAGCGGCCTTGAACGCCCCTGCCACCGCTATTCTCCCCCGTCCGCCGCTCGCTCCGCGTTTTTTTTCCGCGCCACCACCGCCACTTTTCGTGATGTTTTGAGCTCCCCTGCTTCCCCAACCACGTCCCCTCGTCGGCACTTGCCGATTACTTCCACCCCGGCCACGGTGAGGCAAAGAATTGGCTTCGGTATGTGCTGCTTGTGGACTGTCATGGCGCACTGACTCGCAGTCGTTGTGCGTAGACGCACCGTCACTTTCACTGGACGACTGAACGTCATCTCCGGAGGAAAAATATTCCTCTTCGGAATCTGAGTCAGCCAGCACTTGATGAAGTGCTTCATCAACAGTGAACAGACTTCTCGGCATTGTGAGTAATAAAATCGATCTCTTTCTCTCTCTCTCTCGCTCTGCTCTACAACCACCACCGCTACTTCCTCAACTCCTCTAACGGGAGACGGGAGGGCGTTTTTCAAACTACATATACAGTACGTCCAAACTTTGAATAGAAACACGCCCACAAATGCTGCTCGGATTGAAGCTACATGTGCACGCCATCTCCTGGTATAAAGTAGCAACAACATTCAGCATCATATTTGCAGCCAAAGTCTGTTTTATTGAGCAATGTTGCTGGTCGCAATTTTGCGACTTTGGCGCTTAAAGGGTTAATATCAATATTCCCCTACACTGGTGTGAGGGACTTGGTCAAATAATACGCAATTGGAGCTTTCCAATAACCTTGAAGCCCAACCACCATAAACACAAGAACCTCGGAAGCTATGTCAGTCTCATTCAATCGATCCCCCATGTCCACATATCCAAACATTGTTTGTGTCTGAGGATCATGCTGGATGTGATTTTTTGACAGCCATGGCATCCAGCATCAGAGTGACACATCCATATTTGACCTCATCTTCCTGATGCTGTCTCTCCAGCATGTCCAGCATCATTTTGTTGAGACCGGGTCTGGCATCAAGAGAGCTCAGCCACCTTAGTAAACTAACCCAAGCAGCGCATTTCAGTCCATTTAAGCCCCTTCTGGGTGCCTCAGGCTCAAAAGTCACACTTTTCACTGCAAAACTATTTGCAAAGAATCATCTCCTTGATGGCAAACGGGGTTTTACGCAGCTCTCTGCTGTATTTGGTCAGACTTGTCCTACTTGAGCCTGGGCAGGCAGGCGGGTGGGCCCGTCGTGCCTGGTATAGAGTGCATTTCAGTGAATTTAAGCCCCTTCTGGGCGGCAGAGGCTCAAAAGTCACACTTTTCACAGCACAACTAGTTGCAAAAAATCATCTCCTTGGTGGCAAACAGGGTTTTATGCAGCTCTCTGCTGTATTTGGTCAGACTTGTCCTATTTGAGTAGGGGCGGGCGGGCCCGCCGGGGCCCGCTATAGAGCGCATTTCAGTTCATTTAAGCCCCCTCTGGGCGCCAGAGGCTCAAAAGTCACACTTTTCACAGCACAACTAGTTGCAAAAAATCATCTCCTTGATGGCAAACGGGCTTTTACACAGCTCTCTGCTGTATTTGGTCAGACTTGTCCTATTTGAGCCTGGGCAGGCGGGCAGGCCCGTCGGACGGTATAGAGCGCATTTCAGTGAATTTAAGCTCCTTCTGGGCACCAGAGGCTCAAAAGTCACACTTTTCACCGCACAACTTGTCATGGTTTGTGTTTTGCTGGTCACTTCCTGTTTTATTTTGTAGTCTTGGTCCTCCTTCATGTGTCTTGTCTTTACTTCCTGTTTTTGTTATTTTCCCGCTCTTTGTTGATTATTGATTTGGTTCACCTGTTGTTGTCCACCCACCTGTGTTTGATTACTTTCCTGTCTATTTAGTCCCTGTGTGTCTCTTTGTCTTTGTCAGTTCGTGTGTTGTACTTGGTGTGGAGTTTCAGTGTCTTTCCAGTGTTTCTTCCAGTGTTTTTTGGATTTCCAGTGTTTGTTGGATTTATTTTCCCCTTTTGGTGTATATGGATTTCTTGGATTTTGCTTTTTGGGTTTTGTCTTTTGGATCCCTTTTTGTTCAAGTAAGCTTGTGTTTGAGTTTCTTTCTGTTTTTGATTAAATCATCTATTGAACTCTGCCACCTGTGTTTTTGGTCTGCATTTTGGGTCCACCACCATTTGTGTTTCCAGTGACTTTTCACCACACGTAACACAACTAGGTGCAAAAAATCATCTCCTTGATGGCAAACGGGGTTTTATGCAGCTCTCTGCTGTATTTGGTCATACTTGTCCTATTTGAGCATGGGTGGGCGGGCCCATCGGCCCGGTGTTGTGCCAAGGTACCTACCCCCGATAGGATAACTATCCCCTTCCGCGGGAGCGCGCCTGCACTCAGTAACAACGGACCTACTTTACTATCTTCGATGCCATATGAAATATAGCAACATATGGATTGGATGATTTATCATTTGAGTATTGTTGTTGAACCAACGAGATTTTACAAAGTTATGTATGGCTCATGCATCAAAATAAACGTCTTTATTCTTCTGTACTTGTCGAAGTTTATTGCACAAATGCAATCATGATTTCCTCGTAAACGAAACGTGTTTTTTCATTATTATTTAAAAATGTTATTAAGTACAGTGCCCTGTTGTATTTATTTTGCACTTTTCATGACACAAGGCATTTAAGGTAGGCTATGTATACCAGGCTGGACATGCAGTTTGTCAAAGTATGTATGGGGATACACATTCTGTCAGGCTGCATTTTCAAGTGTTTTATTTTACAAATACTTCAGATCATGTCTAATAACACTGGAGAATATAGAAAGGTTTCTTCTTTTCTGTCAAGAGTTACAGGGGGGATAGGCATTCTGGCAGGCTGCATTTTCAGCCTGCCAGAATGTCTACCCCCCCTCTATAAATCCCAGTCTTTACCATACCATCAAGTGTTTTATTTTAGATACTTTGTCTTAGTTCCTCCCTACTGTCCCCCCTTACTGCCCCCCTCTCTCTATCATGTACAGATGATCCCCTACCATCAAGTATTTCAATCTGTGCAGATGTTAATTCTCAGAAACCAGCAGTTTTAACAATTCAACAAAATTGCACATTTATTCACATTGTTGAGGTTCACACTCACAAAAGATGTAGTAAAAGTTTGAACAAAAGACAGCTGATTAACTGGTCACACAACGTCTTCAACAATTTACATAACATTGGAAAAAAAAATATTGAAACTAATGAGCTGACTCTCACTGACTATTGTGGGAGGCATAGCTGGACTTCCTCATCGGTTCAGCTCAGTCCCACTCCCTATGCTTGTGTGTGTGTGTGCGTGCGTGCGTGTGTGTGTGTGCGAACACATGTACATGTGGATACATGGGTAACTATACACAAGCAGGACAGTGAAATGCTTCTGCTGGTGGGCCTCCTACGCACATCTGGTGGAACCACTGCAAATACATGTCACACTGAATCTGGAAAACAAAGAATTTGTCTTTAAAATAAGATGTCTTAGCGAGAAGCTGCACATTTTAACTCTACTGATGTTATCTTTTATAATATTCTTCATGTGGAGGTTAAATTAAATTAGAATGTTAGTTCTTGATAGAATTGAACAATCCAACATCAGTCTACAAGGGAATTATTACCTTTATAACAGAACACATTTCATTTCATATTGTTAATTGCGGTTATTGATTTAGTTACCCAGTTGATGTCTGTTTTATGCTCCTCCTGCCCACAGAAGTGACATGTGTCAGTCAGGTCATCTGTGAAAAAAAAGAAAAGACAAAAAAGGCATGCATCCATATTCTCTTGTCATGAATGCACATTGTCAATATTGGATAACTACTGAATATTGAACTATTATTGAACTATAGAAAAATCATGATAACTGGATAGTATGTTTTTACAGTTATTGTAAGGACAATTATTTGGATTGCCAAAAGATCCCATGATAGCTAATTACTTACCAGTCTCTAGGAGGAGAGTGACAGCAATTTGGAGCCTGTGTTTATTAACAGACTTTTTTGTCCCAGCAATGCCTATTGGCTCCTGCTTCAACAGTTGTTCTGCAAACTGAAAAAGACATTTTAAGAGGTTCCAATCCATTTTTAAATTAACTGAATAATAGTCATAGCAATTTGAGCAGGCCTAGTTCTATGAGGGTACAAAAGCATGCATTACACACCCAGTTAAATACTTTTCATCCTCAGTTAGAAATTTGAATAATAAATGCTAAGCGCAAGTTGGTAGGTCTTAGGTAAATGGACTGTGTATCTCTATGCTCATCTTCTATTTTGGTTTTTGTATGTGCAGCAGCACAACATGCAAAGGGCAAAACATGACATACTAGAAAGTTAGACAGGAGGCCACCATCATGAGCCCTAGCAACAGGACTCCTTCACAAGAAACCATAATAATGAGTTAAAACTGACCAGTCTGATTTGTGCATTGGTATATATGGAGAGACTGTAGTAACCTGGGGCCTCATGTACAAAGGGTGCGTACGCACAATGTGGCGTACGCTCTTTTTCACAGCAAAGTTCAGCTGTATCAAGAGTGAAATGACCGTGGAAATGTGCGGTGCCTCACGCCAACTTCATGGCTGGCGTACGCATGTTTCTATAGCTGTTGATCCTTTGGCGATACTTAAGAGGTGATGCTGGGAAAATGTTATAATAAATAAATGTGAAAACAATTAGTCCTCAGACTGAGTGATGTGCACATCAGAGACACGTGAACAATTAACACTGATGAACAATTAACACACCCACGTGTCTGCAATTACATGACTGGATTTAAAAGCATGCGCAAAGTGGTACAAAAAAAAAATACCGCTAAAAACAATGGCTGCATTAGCAGTATTAGAAGACATTGTAAATGGTGCAATACGAAGAGTGCGTGTGTTCAGAGACGGAGAGGATTTACTGGCACATGATGACAACTGGCTCATCAGCCGCTTTAAGTTCCCGAGGGCAATCCTCCTGGAACTGTGCGCAGAGCTGCAGCCGGCCTTGGAGCGCAACACAGAGAGGAGCCATGCGCTGCCTGTGCCCATACAGGTGCTGATGACACTGGGGTTCCTAGCAACCGGGGCATTCCAGAGGGAGCTGGCCGACCGATCGGGACTGTGCCAGTCAACCCTGAGCCGAGCCATCCGTGTGGGACGGAATTATCCGCATGTCAGCCAGGTATATCAAATTCCCATACAATGCAGCTGAACAGGTCAACATTAAAACGCAATTTGCAGCAAGAGCCGCTTTTCCCAATGTAATCAGAGCTGTTGACTGTACACACATTGCTATAAAAGCGCTATCACATGATGAATTTGTATATGTCAACAGGAAACATTTTCATTCGATCAATGTACAGATCATATGTGATGCGCAAATGCAATTAACCATCATTGTGGCGAGGTGGCCTGGTTCAACGCACGATTCATACATTCTGAGTAACAGCATGGTTGGTAACAGACTACAAGCTGGCACTAGGGTTGCCAACCGTCCCGTATTAGCCGGGACGTCCCGTATTTGAGCCAAAATAGGCGCGTCCCGTACGGGACGTTGTTTGTCCCGGCCGGACGGGTAAAGGGAAGATGTATATTTTTTTCTCTTTGTGCGCCACGCATTGTGCATCTGGCTGCTTGCCTGCCTGGCCGGCTGTAATCTAAGGGCACTAGGACCGCGCAGTTGACAAGGCAGGCAGGCACAGCAGCAGCGTCCGCGTACTTGTGCGTCTCTCTCTGTGTGTGTATGTGGTGTGTGCCTGTGTCTGTGTTTGTTTGTGTGTGTTTTCAGTTTAGCTATTGCACTCAAAACAGCACCTTATTGTTTTTTTGTTCAGAAGATTTTACAGTTGTGATTTTGCACTTTTTTTTACTTGAAATAAAAAAGAAATTGAGTTAAGATTACAAATAAATAGGCTATAATCCCAAATGTTTGTACAACATATAGTATAGCACTATTAGGCCTACTATTACATTGTTTGCTGCTGTTACATTGTTATAAAACTAAAAAATATTCAAATTGATGTAAGAAGAAACTTGTTCATTGTTATTTTGCACATTTTGCCAAAAAATAAATACTTGAAAATAAATACAATGATAACTGTCTCACATGTATGCCT
>JAJHUR010140510.1:24444-50646 GCA_027495735.1 Lutjanus campechanus | reverse complement strand
AAAGGGGGGTGGGGGGGGGGGGGGGGGGGGGGGGGGGGGGGGGTGTCCAGACCATCCATTTTACATTCACTGAGAGCGACTACCACATTTCTATTGTTTCTTGTTTAGCCCCGTGTACTCGGGCCATTGATATCTCTAAATCCACAATATCTAAATATGCCACACGTGGAGATGGAGGCCGTGGAGAGGCTTCCAGCAGATAACGATCAGTCTTGTCGTTGCTGTAAACCCAGCTAATAGCGTTCATTTCTTGACCAGTGTCAATTCTGTCTTAAGTAGATCATTCAGAATGAGAGTACTGAGAGAGCAAGGAATATTGATCTCAAACATCTCAGAGATGTCAGAAGCAACTTTTCTCCAAAACTTGGCCACTGGAGGGCATTCCCAGAACATGTGAAAAAAAGTACCCGTGGCCTTCATTAGGCACAAAGAACAGGAAGGATCAGGAATAGTTTTCACTGAACAGAGCTTCCTAGGGGTCAAATGCGTTATATGAATAAAATTATAATGTATTTGCTGGTGATCAGCAAAAGAGATTTTTCCCCAGTCAAAGGCTGATTCCAAGTCAGGAACGTCAGTTTTTCACATATTCTACCAGGGGCCTATATGCTTGCCCTAACATAAACTTGGAATTAAAAATTAACTGCAAAAAACGCCATTTTCGCCATGTTTTTAGCAGAAATATCAGTATCAATATCGTCGATCTCGCAAGACTTCGTATATATCCTAATGGCCACACATGCTGAAGTCTTGCGAGATCGACACCATGTTTACATCCTACCAGATACATGCCACAGTTGATATTTCTGCTAAAAACATGGTGTAAATGGCATCTTTTGCAGTTGATTTTTAATGTCGCGGCTTGCGGACACTTGGATTACACCACACAAGCAGGATGGAGACATTTTGTGTTTGTTTTGTGTGCTATTTTTAACGTTTTATCCGTGGTCACCATTCAGTGCCATTGTACTGGATGAGGCTGCTACCCTGCTTCTCCTAAAACTCCAGGATTGTTTTGTGAACTGAAGACCTTCATTTATCATCACATTGGCATAGTGGTGAGTACATACAAAATGGCTTATTCTCGCAGAGTGGAATATTGACTATTGACTATTGACTTTACTGAAGGAAAAATTCCAATTCCAAGATATGTAAAAAAAATTTCAACAGGAATAAGAGGACAGGTGGGGGCACTAGTCATTGTCTGATTCAGTGGTAATAGAGCCAGTTCCTGCCAATTTATTCGGAACCCAGATAGCTTCCCATATTGGTCAAATATGGGCAATATTTGTGGGATACATTGAACAGCATTATTAACATACAACAGCATGTCACCTGCACACAATGAAATACGATGATGCCATTGATGGAAACTGGAGACAACAAAGGAGACTGAGGATCAGTCTGAGCCAACGGTTCAAGCAAAAGTGCAAACAACAGCGGGTTCAAAGGGCACCCCTGTCTCGTCCCTCTGGCGATGGGAAAGGAAGGAGAGTGAATCTTGCTCATTAGTACCACAGCTGTTGGGTTATTGTACAGCACCTTGACCATGTTAATGAAAGAAGTGCCAAAAGTCCATCACATGAAGTACTGACCACAAAAACAACCACTCTAAGTGGTCAAAGGCCTTCACACACTCACGCACAATTTACCCTCTCCTAAACCCTGCCCCAAACAGTACCTGTCAAATCATATATATATAGATAGATAGATAGATAGATAGATAGATAGATAGATAGACTGTCACTAATATTTTTAATAATAGACATTTTTAAAAAGCACAAATAGAACAACTTGAACTTAAGAAAAAGGTTCAAATATACATGAAATATTGCCCCTAAACTAGAAAATAAAAACATTCTTCATTATATTCTGTTAAAAATATTAGGCAACATGTATGGTGAAATCAATAAAGACTGATATATGTATCATAGATATATTTGTCAGACTGTAGTTCAAATATGCATTAAGTCTATCTGAGAAGACACTGAGTAACTTCCATGTGCCACCTAACAAATCAAACCTTGACCCCAAAACCCCCTGTCCACCACGAAAACCTGGAAGGAAGACAGACCACACACTCAAAGCCCACAGGACATGATTCAGAAGAGACGCCAGACAGGAGGAGGTAACAGCAGTTCATTTCAAACAGCACATGAGGAGAGAAAGATGGAGAAAACACTGGGAAAGTCTCCTGGAGGATAAGAACTCGGCTCAGAGAATTTTTTAAATTTATTTTAATTTTAAAAAAAATATCAGTCTGTCTTCATTTGCTGGAGGACTGGTGTTTTTCACGCAGCAGGCCTGTAGTGAGCCTCGAGAACATCCCCTGCACACTGCAGGTCCGTTAATGAGGAGGTGTTTGTGTGACTTCAGCAAACAGCTGCACAGGAAATACAATGAATGATCACGTAAACACATGCAAACAAATTCAAACGCACACGGGCTCACCCGTGTGTGGAGGAGCACATTTTACTGATGTGTTGAAATTTGTGGGCCACATAAAGAGATTCAGATCCCCAAAATTATGCTGCAATATCTCAAAATAATAACAACAATTAAAAAAGAGCTTAGGAGAACCTGAAAACATGATAACATATTTGTGTCATACAATCGGTGGTCAATCGTTTTCTTGTTCAGCATCAAAGCAAGAAAATCGATGATGGTATAC
Organism: Lutjanus campechanus; assembly: GCA_027495735.1. Classification (NCBI taxonomy): domain Eukaryota; kingdom Metazoa; phylum Chordata; class Actinopteri; order Lutjaniformes; family Lutjanidae; genus Lutjanus; species Lutjanus campechanus. Next base: position 47,975 of record JAJHUR010140510.1, on the reverse strand, counting down.
AGCAACAAAACAGAGCAGTCACGCACAGGCAACAATAAATACCTTGATGAATATATGAGGCATGAAAACATTTTAGCCCTTCATCTCTTGTGTTTTTGTGTTTCTCAATTGCAGCAACATCTTTGATGAGTGTTTTACAAGATGGTTTTCATCAATCAGCGGGACTTTTAAGAACTATCTTTACGTCAGGTTGCTCGGATCAAAGTGAAATAACAGTCTCAGTGAGAGCTGAAAAGGAATCATACTTGGAGAATAGGTGGAAGCGGTCACAGTCAATGACTGTAACTGACTTTGACTGAGGGACGAACAGATATCTCACTCTGATAATTCTTTATACTAGTGCATCATTTACCTAAAAGTGAAAGTGTTCACACATTCTCATACATGTGAAACAAAGGCAAGTGATACCGTCTGGTAATGTCTCGTCTCAGCAAAACATCCTTTTCATTTCACTTCTGCTATATAAAAGATGGCCTTGGTGCTTCATTAACTTTCAGTAAAAAAAAAAATCTTTTTTTTTCTTGCAGATGTGATGAACCAAAGTTTGTCTGAGGTCTAAGTTCCCCCATTAGACTAAACTGCTGTAAATAAATGTTGTATCCACAGCTCAGTATTCAGCATGTGTGTTCAAACAGTGTGTGTTAGGGTTAGGGTTAGAATTGGATCAGGGTTAGGGTTAGGGGTTAGGGGGTTAGGGTAACCCTAACCCTACCCTAACCCTAACCCTTAGGTTTGAATGATGATTAAATGATTAAATGTTTTAGAAAAGCACAACATTACAAATACAACTGAAACCATTTAATAACTTTAACTTTTATGACTTGATTAATAGCTGATGTACGCAGATTTAACCAGCAACAACTTTCATACTTTAATTGTCTTTCATTCTTAGCTCTCTAACTATGAGGATTTGCTGATTTTCTCTGCTTTATTTTGAAGTACGCTGAATGTCTTCGGGTTTTGGACTGATGGACAGACAACATTTAATATAAAGTTATCACCAGGCAGACATTTTTCAATATTTTTCAATGTTTTATGGACTAATCCAATGGTCCCTGATCTTATTCCTCCAGGGAACCCTTTCTCTATCAGAGTAAACTGCAACCTCTGATTTTATGCATTTTTCACATTATATCAGAACAACTAAAAGTACAGAACAACTGGAAAACTGAAAAATTAACTCAGACAGTGAACACATTGGCTGAATTTTGTGCAGATTATTTCCTGTGAATTTGTATCAGAAATGAACTTTTTTTTTTTATAGAAGTCTCTGTATTATGTGTGTGTGCGTGCGTTAATTTTCACAATCTGATCTGTTGATTATTTTCTCAGTTGAATCGATGAGTTGTTTGGTCCATAAAATGTCAAAAAATGGTGCAGCAACGTTGATCATTGTTTCCCAAAGCCCAGGCTGAAGCTCTCAAATGTCTTGTTTTGTCCACAACCCAAATATATTCAGTTTAATATCAGAGAAGAGTAAAGAAACCAGAAAATATTCGCATTTCAGAAGCAGAAATCAAAGAATTTGCAAATTTTTATATGACTCAAAATGATCGATAATCAAAATAGTTGGAAATGTATTTAATAGTTGATTAATAATCTATCCATCTATGAATCATTGCAGCTCTACATTGTTCTATCGGCTCTTTGTGTCACAATAACGGTTGATATTGGAACCCAAAAGCAGGACTGAAGACAGGCAGCAGTTAAAGGTGATTTATTTTTGGTGGGAATAACTCGGGGTGGAGCGGAGACGCCGGAGGGTGGTCAGGCCGTTCCACGAGGACGCCACCGGTGAGGAGTGCGAGGAGGCAGTGCAGTGAGGCAGGACGGGGGCAGGGTGAAGACAGGCGGAGAGACGACGTGGCGAGGCAGAACGGTGAGGTCTGGGGAAGCACGGTGAAGAATGGAGGCGGATCCAGCTGGCCCAGGCAGGGTGCAGGCGAGGGAGTGGGATTCCTTGAACACGGAAGAAAAACATAAGTCACAGGAAAAACACACGGGAAACACGGTCAAAATCACTAGAATGCTCGAGTACACAGTACCACATGAGGAAACTGTACGATCTGACGACTGGTGACTGGAGAGACCGGGCTTTAACAGAGACTGATAGTGATGATGCCCACCTGCCGGCTCGCTGGACCCGCCCCTAGGAGAGGAAGACAGACACAGAGAAGGGGAGACACTAGGAACACAACTCATGACACTTTGGTTGTTTTAACTGTATACTTGTCTAATGCAGGACGAGGCTGTTCAGCAGACTGTGAATACAGCTGGTGTTCACCGTGCCCTGAACTTTATATCTTAATTAATAATCTGATCTTAGTCCCAACCCCCTAGTGGGGGTTGGGACCCCCAGGTTGGGGACCATTGGACTTCAAAGGTTAATCAATGATGATAATAACCAGAGGTTGTAGTGCCCATTACAAAGTAAAAGATTATTAATTCAAATCCACCTTATCCACATACACTGCCTGGCCAAAAAAAAAGTCGCCACCAAAAAAAAAGGTCATACACTCTAATATTTGGACCGCCTTTAGCTTTGATTACGGCACGCATTCGCTGTGGCATTGTTTCGATAAGCTTCTGCAATGTCACAAGATTAAGTTCCATCCAGTGTTGCATTAATTTTTCACCAAGATCTTGCATTGATGATGGTAGAGTCTGACCGCTGCGCAGAGCCTTCTCCAGCACATCCCAAAGATTCTCAATGGGGTTAAGGTCTGGACTCTGTGGTGGCCAATCCATGTGTGATGTCTCACGCTCCCTGAACCAGTCATTCACAATTTGAGCCCGATGAATCCTGGCATTGTCATCTTGGAATATGCCCGTGCCATCAGGGAAGAAAAAATCCATTGATGGAATAACCTGGTCATTCAGTATATTCAGGTAGTCAGCTGACCTCATTCTTTGAGCACATACTGTTGCTGAACCTAGACTTGACCAACTGCAGCAACCCCAGATCATAACACTGCCCCCACAGGCTTGTACAGTAGGCACTAGGCATGATGGGTGCATCACTTCATCTGCCTCTCTTCTTACCCTGATGCCCCCATCACTCTGGAACAGGGTAAATCTGGACTCATCAGATCACATGACCTTCTTCCATTGCTCCAGAGTCCAATCTTTATGCTCCCTAGCAAATTGAAGCCTTTTTTTCCAGTTAGCCTCACTGATTAGTGGTTTTCTTAAGGCTACACAGCTGTTCAGTCCCAATCCCTTGAGTTCCCTTCGCATTGTGCGTGTGGAAATGCTCTTACTTTCACTATTAAACATAGCCCTGAGTTCTACTGTTGTTTTTCTTCGATTTGATCTCACCAAACGTTTAAGTGATCGCCGATCACAATCATTCAGGCTTTTTTTCCGGCCACATTTCTTCCTCGAAGACGATGGGTCCCCACTATCCTTCCAGTTTTTAATAATGCGTTGGACAGTTCTTAACCCAATTTTAGTAGTTTCTGCAATCTCCTTAGATGTTTTCTCTGCTTGATGCATGCCAAGGATTTGACCCTTCTCAAACAGACTAACGTCTTTTCCACAACCACGGGATGTGTCTTTCGACATGGTTGTTTAGGAAATGAGAAGCAACTCATTGCACCCGTTGGGGTTAAATAACTTGTTGCCAGCTGAAAGATAATCGCCCATGCAGTAATTATCCAATAGGAGGCTCGTACCTATTTGCTTAGTTAAATCCAGGTGGCAACTTTTTTTTTGGCCAGGCAGTGTATCTTTCTATATCCATATTAGAGGTAACCTTCAAGATTCAATTCAATAATTTTATTACCATCTCAATAAAAACTGATTGGAATTTGTCTTGGTGTGTGCTCAAACAATCATACAGTACAAAGACATAACAAAAAAAACATAACAAATACATCTAACACATGGAAATATTCAATAAAAGTTAATCATCAATCTAGATGAATATGTAGCCTAAAATACTCTATCAGAGTACATAAAAACTATCAAATGTACACAATAAAATCAGATATACTCTATCAGAGTAAATATAGCTCAAAGTCATAAAACTCATAGCCCAGTCAATAGAACCCACTAGGGGACACAATTTAAAGAGGGTGTCCCTCAGTTAGCACAGTTAAATAAAATTTATGAACAAATCTGAAGGTGAGGAGTTTAGGGCCCTCACTGCCTCAGGGTATGTGCTGTTACAGAATCGAGTAGTACTGCTCTTAATACTACGTAATCGCTTTCCTGAGGGAAGATGAACAAAGAGTGGATTGGCAGGGTGAGAGGGGTCACTAATAATTTTCAGACCCGCCTTAAGCATACGAGTGTTATAAATGCTGCCAATGCTTCTTGTCAGTGTTGGATTATCCTGACAATATTTATATGTACTGTTGCACAAATACAGTCAGGCCTGCTTATTGCTGTTTTTCAGACTGTAGTTACAATAAATTAACGTGTCAGTTTCAGGAGAGATTTTTCTCAACTGTCTGACTCAGAAATGTGGCTCCAGTCACATTTAGCAGAGAACAATCCTACATATCATCACTGCAGAGGTCTAAATTAGCTTCATACTCAATCTGAATAATTCATCGATTTAGATATAGTATGAATCAGAGTGAGATATGGTAGGTTAAGAAATATTTTATGTACCATATCTAAAATATCCATATCCAGGTTCAATATATCATCTGGATCTGATCCAGATTACAGGCATTAAGAATGACAATTTAGAAATAGCTGATCTTCTCACGAATGGTTTTGTTAACTTATGTATGGCATGTTGACGCATCAGTTTTAAACTGGACTGTTTCATAACCAGTTAAAAACATCCTGTAGTAGCTTTAACTAGCTAATCACCATTGTTTCTTACATCACTCAATCTTTAATGTCATTCACTGAAATTGATAACATAGCTGTGTTGGGGGGGAGTAATGCATATTCAAGAGGAAGTGTTGATTCTCATCAACGTACTGGATTCTATCACTTGTCATATTGACTACATGCTGTTTGGATGAAGAAAACTAAACATCAGACGTTGGTTCCAGCTTTTGAAGGTAAATTACTATTTTGTTACATTTATTATATGTAGAGATGATAAGAACTGCAAACAGTATTTATATGAATATATAAAACTAAGAAGACAGCATTTTTTATTAGATATTATTGTGGATATACTACAGTTGTACTGTATTTGTGTGAACTTTAGTGATGTCACTGAACAATGTAGAGTAGATATTAAAAACTTGTTCTCTGTCTATAACCTGATCTCTCAAACAACAGGTTTCACTCTGAAGAATGGAAGATTTCTACATGAACAAAACCTCACAGAATGAAAGCTATGATAGAAACATCACCTCCCCCCCTGATGATTATTACACTATATCCACGACGGAAGTGGTGACATGCCTAATCATTGGTATCGGTCTTCCTCTGACCCTCATGGCCATCTATGCTCTTTATTCTCAGGTATGTACATTATGACTGAGATTTATTTATTTACTGTCTGTGTTATGTGTCTGTGGTACAGTCTGTCTGTTCACATCTTGATCTGACTTGGGGTCTAGGCGTCAGGCGGCTGGAACAAAGTGTTGTAATGATCTATAAATTTAAAGGAATAATTTACTCCATAATTAAAATGAACATGAAGTTTACTGGACTATAAAAACATGCATGTTAATGGTTGTTGAGTTTTAAGGCGCCACAACTGCTACAACTGAACGAAAATCATAAGAAAGTTGTAAAGTTTGTCATAGAGTCATTTGTACAACATTATTTGGGCTCAATGAGAAATTTTGTAGACTTTCATGGTCCTCAGAGGATGAAACCTCTTAAATCTTCCTTTAACACCACCATGAGGTTGATGTTTCTGTTTTGTACTGAAATGTCTCAACTTATTGGATGGATTGCCATAAAAAATAAGACAAACATTCATGGTGACTGAATCATAATTATTTTTTTCCCCGACTTTTCATTTATTTTATGACTGAATACCTGCAAAACTAATTTCAGTGCCATCAGACTCTGATGTACTTGGTGCTTAGTACTAACTAGTAGCTTTTAGCATGCTAACATGCTAAACTAAGATGGCAAACATTATCTGCTATTGTGAACATATTAGTATTTAGGGAGACAAACCACTGTGTACAACAACAGAGAACTGCAAGCATGGCTGTAGACTCTTTACATTGAGACAGCAGCAAACCAAACTATTGCCTCTATATGTGTGTTTATTAATAACAGCCTAATTGTTTCATTTTTGTTCCTAATGTTAATAATATGTGCGCCTATACTCAATACATGTTGTTACATTTGTTACAATACTGGTCGATAAAATATACATATTTTATCGACCAGTCTTGTAACAAATGTGACAACTTGTCCTCCTATTTGTGTCATCCTCCCTCCTATCCTCCCATCTCCACATTTTGGAGTTAAGTGTTTTTCATTGGACAGCTTCAAAAGCTGATCAGTTCAGAACATGTTTACAACAGTTTGTTTACTTTTATCAATGTTTTCCTGCAGATACGAAAAGATGATGTTGCTCCGATCTACGTCATCAATCTTCTTATCTCAGATCTCATTCAGTTCTGCTGCATGATCATTTGGATGGTACCAACTGCCAGTGATGTGATATATAGTATCAGCAAAACTATTTACCTCTCTGCTCTGATGGCCAGTGTTGGCTTCATGGTGTGCATCGCCCTGGAAAGGTAGCTATCTGTCTGTCCAGTATGTGTGAAGCTACTTCTGTGTCTGATCATTATATTACTATATAATTCTGAAGCTCCTCAAAGACTCTGTGTCCATCTTGTATTACAGGTATTTGGTCATCGCCCACCCACTGTGGTACCGCTTCAGACGAAACATCAAGACCTCTGTGGGGGTCTGTGTCCTGGTCTGGGTCCTTCCTTTTGTCTTTGTCCTCATTTTTGTTTTCTGGGATTATGATGAGATCTTGGTCAATATCTTTGGTATCTTCTTCTTCCTCCCTCTCCCACTGTTCATATTCTTCCTGGGTGGGACCCTCAAAGCTCTGTCTGCCAGCCGTGTTCCCTCTGATGAAAAACGACGGATTGTGGGAGTTTTGGTTCTGGTGCTGCTTATTTACATGCTGCTGTTCCTGCCTACCATCATTTTCCTCCTGTCAAAGAGAGACCTAGATGAAATTACATTTATTGGCCTGTCTGACATCTTTCTTCAGTTGAGTCCTCTTGCAGACTTGACTCTGTATATTTTCATGAGGAAAGGGACCATAGACAAGCTTTTGTCCTCTGTGTGTTGTTGCAGAATGGACAGTGATGATACCAACAGTTCATCAGCATCAATGATGACAACATTTACACAGTCAGCTTCATGAGGGAGAGAAAGAGGGAGAGAGAGAAAGAAGAGAAAGCAGAAGCAGAAATGTAGACAAATAGAAAGAATAGAGACCAGACACATACTGTCATCTACTGATATGATTTCCAATAGGACACCTTAAAGTTCCTATGAAACAGCTAGCAGAGTGCTTATTGCTGATATGTTTTCTGCAAAACAGACAGCTAGGGAGGGACTTGTCGCAGACATTGATTGATTGATGTTTACAGTAGCCAATAGTGCTAGGGCTGGTCATCAGTAGTCAATACCTTTGAGGTATCACCTGAAATAACCCCGTACCAATTTGTATTCGATTATTTGATCCTTTTTGTACCCAGATCTAGAAAAACACCAACTATTTGTATGGTTTTGCTCCCAGCCAATCACTGCAAGCGTTCTTTGATTTAATGTGACATGTGCTTGGCCCTTTACCACAGCAACCCCTACAGTCTGTGGTATGGTGAAGTTGAGCACGAATATTTGACAGAATTTTAAGTCTTAATAAAAAGGTATCAAATGAAGTACTCTATTAGTATGGATGTATGTATACTTTTGTAATCCTGAGCCTTTTTTCTTAGGTTGCTTATGGCACTCAGGACAGAGTGTGGTTTTATTCTCCCTGAAACAAGTTTCCTTTTGATTTTTATTGAATTACAAAACTTCCTCTCTCCAGCAATTTCATTCCTGGTATATTCATATTTATGTATGTGCTATAGTGTTTATACCAGTAAATAATCCACTCTGTATGTAATTTATCACTTTTGCTGTTATTACATTTACACTTTTGCCTCATGTAACTGCATGAGTGTATATTTTTAACTGTTTATAATACTGTTATATCTCTATATGTACATACTCTCACACTCAGTTTGACTTCTTTTTTACACTTCTGGTTTGATGCTAAACTGCATTTCATCATCTCAGTACTTGTACTCTTTGCAGTGACAATAAAGTCCAATTGAATCTGATCCAAAATGTCTCATTCCTGTTTCTGGACGTCTTCCCTCAAAAGAGAAAAAGTGCAGTTAGTCAGTGTGCTTCAAGAACAGTCTGCAGGAATCTTTCTCTGCTATCTGTCTGACAGGATGCTCAGATGCAGCAGTGGACTTCCTTGTGTTTTCTTGTTGTGTGTTTTTGTAGTGAGGTTAACTATCTGCTTACATTGATCGGTATTTTAAAGTGACAGGTTTACAATTACAGCTGTTCTCCTCTCTGATGTACAACACTTAGTTTGAATATTTGGATAAAGTTGTGCTAAAACTGCTTCAGGACACATTGTTCTCATCTTTCTGACACAGAAATGTCACATTCAGCAGAGAAGTATAGATTGTTGTGTTTATTAATGAGGTTAATATCTGCCTAAATGTTATCAATGTCCAGAGTAATTTAGCTTTATACGTGTGAGTGATTTATCTACTTAGACAGAATCAGGGCCTGACTGATATTGGATTGTTGGAGGTGATGCTGATACAGATATTAGGGAGTAAAATGTGACAAATACAATCAAATCAGAGCAGAATACAGTAAGAAATTTGATTTATCAGTCCCTAATTTCAGAGAAGTAGATGACAGTGTAAAGGAGAAGAAGGACATACAGAACATTTAGCTGCACAATATGAAGGACAGATGAATAATAACATAACTAAATTTGACAAATGTATCTTGATCTGTTGATATACAGTTCATATAGAAAATATGTACACACACACACACACACACACACACACACACACTTACTGGTTTAAACCCATTTTTGTTTGTGCTTTTTCTTTATATATTTATCTTATTTTACTTAATGAATAATTTTTTGTATAAACTGTGTTTTTCCTTTTTCTTTAATATCATTATTGAATCGAATTAATATGTACTACTGTTTTTTATTGTATCATCAATGCTTTGGGGATATTGTTTATAAAACATTCCTGCCAGTAAAGCATATTGAATTGAAAAGAAAGAGTAAAAAAAATTGTGATGTCGATATATCGGCCAATATTCTTAATAAACATAATGATCTGATACATACAAAACATATTTTTGCAATGATCCTCAGAAGTGGTTAATACTGTTAAGGATATGTAATGAAGGCATTTAAAGTTTAAAAATAAACTGAGACAGTAAACTTTAACCAATATATTTTTTTCAATATTTATTAATAAATGAATAAATCATAGATATATAAAAAAATACACAAATAGAGCAAAATATCTATTAAACAAAAATTAATTAAAAAAAGATCCATATACATAAAATGCTGCCTATAAAGCTAGCAAATAAACAAAATCTGTATTTTGTTCTGTTAAAACAAAATACAGATATTGACTGACAGGTGTGACAGGCCAGTATCAGTCCTGATATATACTGTATATCAGTCAGTCTCGACTATGAACTAAAGCAAGATATGGCAAGTTCAGATATATTTAATGTACCATAAAACAAAAAAATACACAAACAACTTAATTATAGCCTGCATTTGTTTTATGATTAGACTTAAACTATTTCCTTTCCACAAACAATTTTATAGGTCCATCATGTCCCAGGTGAGGCCTGTTATTGTTCTTTTTGAGGACTATTTTATATTTTCTATTATTTCTATTTTATATATGTTTACATATGATAATTATAATAATGCACATTTTATTTATTGTATGCACTAAGAGTGAAACAGTCTCTAGATGTGTGTGAATGTATGTAGTGAGGTATTCTGTGTTGACATAGTGCAAATATTTTTTAATATATGTCTAATATCTTTCTAATATATATGTATGTATGTATGTCATCTTGCAACGCAGTGGTTCCCAACCATTTTTCTTAGTATCATATCCTTGTTAACATTCTTAGAGCCTTTATCTTTGGTAACTGTATCTTTTCTGGTATACTTTAAAAAAAATTCATTAGTGAAGGAGGACATTTTCTTCAGATGGTGAGATTAAACAGTGTCATCTGCATAAAAGAGAGCACTTATCATTTCTCCTCCACACATTGTGCCACAAGTTAGAGCTTTAATTTCTTTAGCCAAATCATTTATATAGACTGCAAATAATGTCGGGGGCAGAGCATCACCTTGCTTCACCCCTGATGAAGTTGAGAGTTGAGAATTGTTGTTTGGACATAAAAAGACAGATATTGTGTTGAGGTATTTCATTACCATCATCTGGTCACCACTGGACAGCATCAGGGTTTCAGATTACCACCACACTAACGAGGTCAGATCATTTTTAGTATTATTATTATTATTCATTATTTTTCATTATTTATAGTCCCCATACATTGACAGTGCCAGTGCCATTTCTGTTGCAGGGCAGCAATGGCATTGTCAGGCAGAGAGAGAGATGGGAGGTTTTAGCAGTTTAAATAGACCGCCAGATTGGAAAGGTGCATTTGGTACATACTACAGAGTGTGAGATATGTTACATGTGATTGCGGTGCAGCTTGAGTTGACTGCCTGAACTAGTTCACAGGCATCGCCACATACATGGCACACAGCACTTTCAACATAAATGTAGTTTTTCATTGAACATGGACAAAGAATATTCAACCAAACAGTTATAAGCGAAATGCATTAGACCACAAGGCAGTGACAAAAATGTCTGTCATGTGGTGAAAGAATTCAGTACCCATGCAGCCACAATTAATAACATATCCATATCCATATGCATAATAAGACACTGCACTGGTAATATTTTTTCAGGTGAAATGGCACACAACATCAGAAATGAAATCAATAATATCCAGCGTTAGTATTAGCACCATTGGCAGCACGATGCATTCTTCACTAGCAAGGATCATGCCACAACAAAATGTAGTTAAAGATTTTAATGGACATTCGGAGGGATAAGATGTTGATGATGAATGAATGTGGAGGGGAGGGGTGAAGATGGATGGAGGATATCATCAGCCAGGCTGGTCCGGAGGGTATGCTGAATGCTGGGCAGAGGGAGACTCAGTGTGCGGGTTCCGTCTCAGTGTTTTCCGCCCGAGCTTATTATGGACCCCCCGGACTGGACCTAGAATGAGAGGTGGGAGAGATATGTGCTAGATGGAATCTATGGAGGAGAAGTGGAGATCATGAAGAGGGTGGGCGGGTTCAGAGATCTGAGACAAACAGGACTGGATGGGTTAGCCAGGTACTGTATAAGTAGGATTGTCAGGTGATTAGAGGCGTGGTTGAGGTGAGACCTCTGAGATGCCCATTCTAGCTGCAGTGGAGGCTGCGCTGATATGAAAGGAATGGCTTGAATAATGTTCAGAAGAGATGCCTGAAATGCGGAGGACTCTGTGCAGATGTTTCTTACGGAGCCCCTAAAGTGTCATGGAGAAAAAAAAAACTATATCGTGCGCACAAGATACTAAAACGTGCGCACGAGATACTAAAACGTGCGCACGTTTAAGCTAAATCGTGCGCTCGAGATACTAAAACGTGCGCACGAGATACTAAAACGTGCGCACGATATAATTAACTCCTTCATTTATACAGACCGGCGGCAACACTACAGACAGCCAGGCTCCGTTGGAGCGTCTACACCTAAAAGTACACCTACTTCAAGGATTGGTAAGTCAATTTGATTATATTGCGAGCTCATCATAGTGTAAATCATTCTGGAAAGGGACAACTAGGCATGCAAACAACCTGTCTGCATGACGGTAGCTCAGTACATATTGAGTGCATTTGTAACTGTGCAGGCGCGGGACTAGCAGTCAGCTAACGTTAGCTGTGTCTGTGAATGTAGGAGTGCAGTGTACAGTCTCCTAGGCTATTAATCGGTACCTTAAATAAAAGCTACACAACTTTCAAGACCCAGCCAAGCTCGTGTGTCTTGCTGCCACCTGCTGAATAAAGAGGAGGGAGTGCAACTTCGGCCCTGTAGCAGCAAAAGAGGCCCCCTGTGCATCCCAGGTCATGGAGCAAACAAGGTGAACTTATTCTTAACAGAAGACTGGTGCAGTAGCCAGAGGTAACTATACATCACCGCAAAGCCAACGAGTCAATGCAATATTATTAAAATGCTCAGATTGGGGTCAGTAGCGGTTTGGTAAATTTCAGTAAATCGACGGCACCGGTATGTCTTGCTAGCCTACAAAACACTGACCAGAGTGGTGTTAGCTATTAGCGGGAATTTTTAGCTATAACGTGGCAGAAAATAAGCCACCGTAACGTTATGTATGACTGTGGCTGGAGGAGCCGGTGAGTGGATTTGTGGCTGTTAGCAGTTAATTAGCTCCGACCGTCATTAGCCGCAGCAGCTCAGATCCGAACTATCTAGAGCAGTTTTATGGTTTGCTTGCTGTTTGATTGACAGGTATGAAACATGAAATCTGTGTGTGTAGCTGTGCTATAATAAAACAGTCTGAACTCGGCTGAGGTTTTCTCTAATGGAGCAGGAAGTGCGGTTTTCATGCCGTTTGTAGTCCAGGCGTTCATCAACGAGGACGAGTTTAGTCCTCCGACTAGATGTAACAGATTTAATTTCTAAGTGGTTGTTTTTCTGCTTCTCCACAGTGAGATCGATAAGTCCGCCTTTACAGTGAACCTGGGGAAAATACAGTAATTGTCCAGTTTATGGTCTAAAAGTTTGAGATTTTGATCTTTTGAAATGATGAGCCAACCATTGCCAATATCACGAGATACTGTGAATCATATTCAGTGAATATTAGTTGCCATTTCATAGTATTCTCACCAAGCACTTCCTACAAACATGGCACAATGCCATCACCTTATTTGATTACAATAAATTGTCCCTCAAGGATGTCTGCAATGATTATGTAATTGCATAGCCTACTATGAATATACAAGTGTGTTTTTTCCCGATTAGCAAAGGCCTGCAACTTAACATCTCCCTCCTCGCTCTGGATCCAAATTATTTTTCTCAATGATAATATCAGTCACGATAACTTTGCTATTCAACATACTGTACAAATCCAAGTTCTCTGCAATCATAAAAGTTATGCAACTTTAGAATTTTATATGAATGAATAATGATTGAAAGAAGTTTTATTGTGTTAATACATTCATTTGTATGCCCAGTCAGCATGGGCATACAAGACACCACATACTTATACTTTTAAGTAAGTAAGTACTTTTTTTCTGTAATCACCTTTGCACAGCAGACAGTTAAGACAATGGATGCAGAGCTGAGGGACTTCTTACTGAAGCGGAAAATTCCAGCGGAATTTATCCAACAGCTGGAAAATGAAAAGGTAAGCCTCTTTACATGTCTCCATTCCCTTTTTGTGTGTTATTCACCCCAAATTAAAAAATAATTTCCTCTTACCCGTAATGCTGTTCATCCATCTAGATGGTTTTTGCGTGAGTTGTTGAATTTTGGAGGTATGAGCTTTAGAGATTTCTGCCTTCTCTGGAATACAACCAAACTGAATAGACCTTTTCCTATAGTGCTGCTCACAGCACCAAACAGTATGTTTGAAATACTCAACAGAAATGTCTCTTTCCAGAAATCCAGGCTACGACCAGGTCATGATATCTGGAAAGAGACATTGCTGTTGAGTTTTCCAAATTTGTGTTGTACTGTTTTTTTATTTCCTTGATGTGAGCACCACAAGAAAAAATCCATTCAGTCCCATTTTATTTGAGAGAATGCAAACATTTATATGCCTGCTTCCTGCTAATGTGGGCGGAACAACTATATTAAAGTAGCTATGTTATACACTGAATATAAAGAAATGCCAGTACTCTGGTTGACCACATAGTGGCTCTATACAGGGGTGTCATATTCATGTTAGGTAGGGCCACATTCTTTCCAGCAGGATCTCACAGGGCTATTTTTTGCTAACATCAATCAACCATCAACACATAGCTATTTTAGGATACTTTATGATTTATTAAATCAAATAATTTGTATCCTACTAATGAGAAATTTCATTTTGGTGAATGCAAATAATGCATTATGTAAAATTACCTAAAGCAGAGGAGAGAAATACAAAAATTGTTATTTTGGGGCTGTTTTGAACAAAACTCTAAATTCTATTGTTGAGTGGGAACCATATGATTTCACTATAACCAGTGAAGAATCATCCAAGTTAGAATTTAGCAAAAACAAAGGCTTTATTTTGATTGACTTCAAATAAAAATATAAAAATGTGCTTTTCATTCAGGCTGCAGAGGAATACAAGGAGATACTGTGTAAGAAATTTAAAGTGAGAAGAAATTAGGGAAGACATTCAAAAAAATAACAGAAAGAACTGAATACAAGTCCTGATATCAGCACAACTTTAGGCCAAATGAGGGCTTAACTTTCAGTTTAATCAAAATGTTAAACCTTTAAATCAAAATATTTTAGCAGGGGTTGAATAATATATGTTGACATGAAAAGAGTATCTCTAAAATGGTGAAAAACTGTAACCCCAATTGAAAGTGTGTGGAAAAAATGTGGCTTAAATTGTGTTTTAAGACTAAAGTCATTTATAATTGTACTACTTACATGCAGTCCAACAGTGTAATAATTCTTTTAAATTTTGTTTTTCCAGATTGATGCATCTGTAATCCCTGCAATGAGTGATGGTGATTTGGCAAAGTACATCCCTAAATATGGAGATAGATTAGCCACTGTGGCCTTCTGCCGTCAAGCAAACGCATCGATGGAGACAAGGAGCAGGAAAGACTCTATACTGAAAAGGCTGCGACATAGATTGGTGTCTAGTGAGGTGACAGTACCTGCCAAAAAAAGGCAATGGGTTGGAAATACAAGTGCAAAAAAAAACGAGAGACGGATTGAGCTTGGCTGGATGGACTTTGTTGAAAAAGAGAAACGTTACAAACAAGTGAAGGCAATCAATGGTGGCGGAACAAGACACCTGACCATTGACAGGGACAAAACGGTACTGGAAATCAAAGAAATGGCTGAAAATCTGTTCTTCCCAAATGGTTTTTCTAAAACGAAAAAAAAGCTCTCAGATTATTCAACAGAAATTGAATCTTCTCAGATAAAGGTCTACAGTTCGAGCACCGTGGAAGAGTTGTATGAAGAAAGCAAAGTTAGAATCCTCAGACTGTATCTTCATACCAAAATAAAGAAAGAGGAGCTGTCCTCAGAGGAGGAGGAAGCAGACATGCAGTTAACCTCAGCCGCTGTTGTAGATCTCACTGGAATTGAGCCACATCATTCAACTGAGGTACAAGGGATGGATGCCATGGTTGAAGAGATCGACCTTGAGGTAATAATTGGGGCTGAGGCAAATCAAGATGTGCAATTAGATGACACGATACTATGGAATGATCAGTCACCCCAGGGACTGGATGAAACTCAGCCTGATCCTTACAATAACCAGCCACCAGAGAGACCAAGCGAACAGCAACTTGATGCTTGGGATGAACAGCCACCAGAGGGATTGAGCGAGCCACAACCTGCTCCTGTTTCAGAGCCATGGAATGACCAGACACTGGGTTATCCTGAACCTGCTCCTGTTACACTGATTATTAGGAGGGGGCATTGTCTCACTGACCTAATCCAAGCCTTTAAAGACCCAGACATTTTAAGCACTGAGGTTTTTATTAAGATGCGTCTACCCAATGGAAACATTGAAGAAGGTGAGGGAGCTGGTGTGACTCGGGACTGCTTAACAGAGTTTTGGACAGACTTTTATGAAAGGTGCACTTTGGGAGGGGATGTGAAAGTTCCCTTTATTAGGCATGATTTTCTGTCTGAAGAGTGGCAGGCAGTTGCCAGAATCTTAGTAGTGGGGTGGCGAATTGCCCGCTATTTCCCAGTCAAACTGGCATTACCATTCCTCGAGGAGGCACTGTACGGCAAAACCACCAGCAGCTTAAAAGACACATTCATTCAGTATGTGTCTGATCAGGAGAGAGAAGTACTTCTGAAGGCTTTGGAGGACTTTGATTCTGTCGACAGTGATGCACTGTTTGATGCCCTTGAGGCACATGAGTGCCAGCAGATCCCTACCAGGGACAATTTGGTCCCACTGCTGTCACAGATTGGGCACAAGGCTCTAATACAGGCACCTATGTATATAATCGAGTGTTGGCGTCCCATTGTGTTGCAGTTAGCAAGTGTGTTGCCACCTGATGCTCTACATCATATCATTCGGCAGAAAAAACCAACTGGAAAAGCAGTGAAGGAGCTCCTGCAGTTCCCAGACAACATGACCCCTGCCCAGACAGCAGTTGCCCGCTACCTGAGGAGATATGTGGGTGAAGTTGATTCCAGCACCCTTCAGCTTTTTCTCCGCTTTTGCACTGGTTCCAATTTAATGGAACAACCAATAAAGGTAGAGTTCATCGAAATGTCCGATTTTGAGCGAAGACCACAATCACACACATGTGGCTTTCTTTTAAAGCTGCCTGTAGACTACCATAATTATCCTGATCTCCGCAGTGACTTCAATAGCATACTCACAAGCTCTGTATGGGTGATGGATATAATCTAGGCCAGTAGGATGAGAGTGCCTATAGATACCACTGGTTCAAAAAATTCTGAATGAAAATTCCTGGGATGAACATTTAAAGACAGAAGCTAAAACAAACACACAACATTTAAAGCTGCCTATTTGGTGGTTTTCATGTTTTAATGTTGTTGTTTAATGTTGTTACAGCAGGCTGTGATGCACTGTGTGTGTTCTGACAGCTTTCTATCATAGCCGACATTCCCTTTTTCAATTGATGCTACAGTAGCCCTTCTGTGGGATCAGACTGGCCTTTGCCCCCCCCTCATGTATCAGTGAGCCCGGGGTGTCCATAACCCTGTCGCCTGTTCACTGGTTGCTTCCCTGGACCATATTCATACCAAGAACACCCCTCAACACCTGCTGTTGTGGAGATGCGTAAAGACCTGAGCCACTTTGACAAGGGCCAAATTGTGGTGGCTGGACGACTGGGATCAGAGTATCTCTACAACAGCAGGTCTTGTGGTCCAAGATAGCAACAGGAGGCAGCATCATGGATACCCAAGACTCACTGAAATGCATTGGGAGCAAAGGCTATTCTAATCCCACAGAAGAGCTAGCACAAACTGCTGAAAAGGGGAATGCTGGCCATGATAGAAAGCTGTCAGAACACACACAGTGCATCCCAGCTCCCTGCAATAACATCAAAACGTTAAAACCAGCTATCAGTCAGGTGATTTAAATGTTGTGGCTGAACGGTGTAGTGTGTAACTTTGACATGTAACTGTCTGTTATTTCACACCCTTGACAACCAAGTTCACACAATTCTGATTAAATCTACCACTGCCTTGTAAATCGCTCTATATTTCACAGCATACAGAGTACCTGTACACAGTACAAAAGAATTTCACCTTCAAAGCTGACTGGCTTCCAGTTAGCCCCCTGCTAACTTGCATTTTGATAAAATAATTGAATTGTGAGGCTCTTCTAGGCTTTCCGAATGTTATCGTACATAATTGGTCAAATTCTGATAGTTAAAAGAATAATTTCATGGGGTTTCAAAGATGTTTTTATGGAATGTTTCATTTCAATGACTTTATTGTTCCTGTTAGACACAGGCATTTTTTTCAAAAGGCAGTATCACTGTAGAGGGATATTTTATTTATAGAAATGTTACTGCCATATCTTTATTGTTCCTGTTTTTGGGTATATGTATATATATATTCCATGTGAAATCAGATAAGGTTGTTGCAGAACATCTCAGATTTGGTTCAAAACTTATTTGTATCATGATTACACTCTCAAAAACGCCTTATTTAGGAAAGGAAATTAATATTTGAAAGTGTTGTTCCAGCATACAGCTCACAGTATGATGTCAGCACAGCATGAGGGGAACATGAAAGACATTGTCACTCTGTACACAAAATGACCATACATGCTGCTATTTCCATGTACATTTTCATGTTCCCACAGTACTCACTACCCCCATACCATAATTGTCCTATGAAAATTACCAAAAAATGCTACTACAGCATGGTTTCCCCCTAATATCTTCATGTCCATTAGTGGTAGAGACCTCAGATATTTGCATAAAATTAATAAATGATTGGATTTTCATTTTTTTAAAGACTGAGACCAGTATAAAGTGAGTTTGTAATACCTTCAACATCAGTCCATTTTACATGCTTGTTTTTGGAACCCATTAATGATTTAGCTGAGGTCTGAACAAAATCTGAGACAGTGCTGCAACTACGTTCATGGATTCTGTCTAATTTGACACGGAATGACCCATGAATGTATTTAGAGATATTTATGTTGGGTAATAAACTAACAGTCTTTTACGGTGAAATGCCCTCAAATTTATATTTTTATACTATACTGTATACCCATTTTAACTGTTGATGAGCAGTGGGTACCCGCTACTCCAGTTGTTATGCCTGTTAAGTCATTGTTGAAGTTAAGTCTGCCTAATTTAGGTCTACTGTTAAAATAAATGCAAAAAAGCCCTACCTTTTGTATTTGTTTGTTTCATCATTTTACATAATTTTTACATTGGCATTAAATACTCATTCACTGCTTCATTGCAGGGTCAGCAGCACGTGTTGTTATAGACTGTCAAAAAAAGCTGGAACCCATACTGTGCCGTTTAACAGCAACCATTAGTTGAATATATGCATGATTCTCTATCTAAATCAGCAGGAGGAGGAGCATAGAAACAGCTGGCAGTTTGCGATGCATGCTTCCCCCTTCACCACATGTCAGCAACCTTTACTATCAAAAGAGCAATTTTTTTAAATAAAAAGAGTTGTCTTGAACCACAAAAAATTTCATAATAGCTAATCAAATATAAATCTGCCTATATGACCCGATAGGTCTACATGAGCATTCATTAACGTTTATTAATGTCATTAATAAACCACATGTGGCCACTCAGCAGTAGGCTATTTATGATTATTTATTTACAAATGTTTAATTTATGAAATCATACAACAACAATAAAGAAACTTTCATTTTGGTTTGAAAAATGTTAACAATCAAAGATAGACAATGTAGGAATCACTTAAGGCATACAACAATGCTGAATGAAAATTTAAATGTTAAATAAATATAAAATAAATTTTCCATAGAGATTTTTTTTTTCTTTTTATCTAAGCCACTATGGAAAAAATATCTTACTCAAGTACTGTGCTTAAGTGCTAATTTGAGGTACTTGTACTCAAGTATTTCCATTTTATGCTACTTCGTAGTTCCACTACATGTCAGAGGGAAATATTGTACTTTTTACTCCACTTCATTTGTCTGACAGGTTTAGTTACCAGTTACTTTTCAGGTGACTATTTTCCATACCCTGACATTTCTGAGCTCATGGAAAGTTGGCTTTTTTTCTGGAGATACAGTACGTGGATCTCACAAGACAGCAATGCTGTAAACAGGCTATGATGATACAGATTAACCTACACAACAGTGTAAAAAGTAGTTAAAATTAAATCAACCTTTAACATCTACAATAGTAAAACAAAGCATACACATCAAAGCAGTAGTAATATCAATCCAACAACATCCTATATAATAGTAAAACACTGAGAGGGAGCATTTTAATGCACAGTGAGTGCTTGTACTTGTGATACTTTAAGTACATTTTGCTGATCCATACTTTTATTTAAGTTTTGGAATGCATGGCTTTTACTTGTAGTGGACTATTTTCACAGTGTTATAGTACTTTTACTGAAGTAAAGAATCTGAACACTTTATCCACCACTATCTAGTCATCCCTTAATTGTATGTTGATGGCATTCCTTAGTGTTAAATATAGATCAATGGCTTCCAGAGGGCTTTTACTGGGGAACTGTAAGCCCAGTTCCTCCACAAGTATCATACAAAGATCAAATATATCTTCATCGCAAGGAACACAACTGCGAAACACACATTGTCCTTTGGACACATCCAGCTCCTCTTGATCAAGTGGCATGGCACAGTCCTCAGTGTCCCATAACTCTGGGGTGGAGTACATCACATTTGGGATTCCATGTGGCACATTTGGGTTGGACGTGGGTCGGATTCGGTGTGCATTCCAGACATCCTTTATGTTATTCAGCTCTTCCTAAAAAGAAAAAGATGTCCATTATAACGACCAAAATGAAACAACATACTGGAAAATCACATTCATCACTGAGTTAATCTTAATCATGGCTCATTTTAATTGCCTGATACATATTGCATTAGTAAGTGATGGACAATAACTTGTACATTTACCCAAGAACTATACTTATCTGAGGTACTTGTGCTGTACTTAAGTATTTCCATTTTATGCTACTTAATAGTTCCACTACATCTCAGAGGGAAGTATTGTACTTTTTACTCCACTACATTAGTCTGACAGCTTTAGTTACTTTTCAGATTGCAATTTTTCAAATTCTTCCTCTCCAGTGGATAAAGTTTGTGATGAAGTGAAGGGTGATGTATTTATTATCAGCTGAGAAATTTCTAAAATAAACAAACAAACAAAATCGCTCTTGGATTATCTTGAAAATGCTTTGTCACAAAGCTGAAAATGGGCTGTTATTCTGTGCACAAGAAAAGTTGATTTAGTAGAGATGTGGTTCTCAGAGGACAGCAATGCTACAAACATTAATGATCTATTAAAATACACAACAGTATATAAAGGAGTTAAAATGAGCTCAACCTTAGACATAAAGCAGCAAAATGCAACAGTAATGCAGCAGTAATATAAAAGCCAAAACATCCTATATAATAGTAAAACACTTAGAGGGACAATTTTAATGCACAATGAGTATGTTTGCAGGTACCCATGAACAGCCATTTGTCCTGAAATACAGGGAATAATGGTGAGGAGACGTGGCTTCACTCTGCTGAATCCTCTGTAGTTATGAGGAGAAACCAGCAGAGCAACGGTCATGGCCATAGACTCTGAAGCAAACAACGGTCTCGCACTGCCACCTACTGTCATAAAGCTGCCACTGCAAGCTACTGTCTCTGACTCAAAATCAGGTTATTTTTTCACAAAAATAAATATAGTATTTCACAAATAAAATAAAGTGCAGACCCAATCTTAAACAATACGCAATAAAACAAAATTGACTACATCCACACAAATGTGACCACACACTAAGTGGGCATCACACATGCAGTTAATATTCCACTATTATTCCGAATTTGACAATATTCTGAATTTGAAAGGTGTCATGGAAACAGAATATTCCGTTTGGATTTTCTGAAATAGGCCTTTTTTCAGAATTTAGCAATTTCCGATTAAGACATCCGGGTTATTCTGCTATTTTTCTGGTTTTAAGAGGATTGACTGGACGTGTATAAAGCGCATTCAGAAAATGCGGCTCAGCTGGTGTTTTTACAGTTTGCGACGCACGGCCTCTCGCCTGTTTACTGGAGATGCACGGATCAGCTCTGACCTGTTATAGGATTTTTTTCTTTCTAGATGATTTCTATATTGTGAGTTGTATTGATGAATGGGTGACGTTTTCTTCCAGGATTTACTTACTTCAAAGAATAGTGAGGCTGCTTCCAGTAACTGTAAACGTCATGTCAGCATATACTGTGGGACATTTAAGCAGCAAAACTAAAAACTGTATTTATTAATTTGACAGGACAGAAGAAAATCTCCAGGGGAAACAGAGTTAAACTTTTAGCCTCTGAAATATTTGTAGACAGCTCTGATGGAGTTGGGAATTATCAGGAGGATCGGTGATTTACTTAAACTATTTCACTGTATAAACCTGGACTGTGTGTTGTCATGGTCAGCTATGTGAACAAACCAACAAGCGTTTTGATTTGAGTATGCACGGCCGCATGTAAACAGGAATATTAGTGGAATATTCATTAGCCATGTAAAAAGCGTAGTAGGAATATTGTCTTTTTCAGATTAAGGGCAAAAGCCTGAATATTTTGTGCATGGAAACGTAGCCAGTGAATACTTTTATATATGATACTTTTGAATTGTGCAGATAATACAAAAACACTTTTACTTAGGCTTTGTATGCGGGACTTCTACTTGCAGTGGAGTATTTTCACTGTGCGGTATTAGTCTACTTTTACTGAAATAAATGATTGCCACCGACAATAATTCATGTATGACCACATTAACACACAATCATCATACCTGAATTAATCCCATTACGCAGAGCTGAAGTATGGCCTTGTCCAGCAAACCTCCATCAAAGCCTCCATCGTCCCGTAATTCCCCAAGAAGCTGGATCCAATATTCCATGCCTTCTTTGCTGAGGATGCCCCACCAACTCTCGATGCGTTGGTTTGCTGTACTCACTCCAGCGAAGTAGCTTCGTTCACCGGACAAATCGTCTCCATGGGTTGTGCGGAAATGTATCTGCAGGTCTCGCACAAGGCTGTTTTCTGTGCCACGGTCAGTGCGCACAAGTTTGGGACATTGGCCTAATGTTTCTAAGGCTTCTACATAATAGCCTCCTATCACTCTCGGGTCACTGCTCGTGTTGTAGGCATTCAGCCAAATTATTTTCCGAGAGAAGCCGTCGATACACCCATTAATACACACGCCAAAATGCTTTAATTTGTCATATGAATCGACGTGCCAGAGGTGATTAGGTCCCTTTGAAAAGTATTGTCTTCTGTGAAGTCTCCGTCGCTGTCTGAATGCTGATCCCTCTGGATCCAGCCCGGCCAATATCACTCTGACTTCTTCTTTTTTAACTTTTAGGCCATTTTCTCTGCATTTGGTAAACATCCATCGATAGCCATGCATCTTCCCCGGACCCTGTAATTGTTCCTGGATGAAGTCAATGACACGGCCTAAATCTGCGTAGTCCTTCCGTCGGCTGAGCCTATTGTTCTTCAGTGTGCGCAGCAAAGTACTCCTGCTGATGATCATCCCATGTCTCAGGGCAAGAGCAACAAGAATGTCATTATATGACATTCCAAGGTGAAAATAAAAGTTAATTAGCTCAGTTCTTCTCTCCATATCGCGGGTGAGGCTATGAACATCTGGGATGGTCAGTACGGAGAGCCATATGCCCAGACAAGTCAAAATGTGGGAAATAATTGTATCTCGTGCGCACGTTTTAGTATCTCGTGCGCACGTTTTAATATCTCGTGCGCACGCTTTACTATCTCGTGCGCACGTTTTAATATCTCGTGCGCACGTTTTAGTATCTCGTGCGCACGTTTTAATAACTCGTGCGCACGCTTTACTATCTCGTGCGCACGTTTTAATAACTCGTGCGCACGTTTTAGTATCTCGTGCGCACGCTTTACTATCTCGTGCGCACGATATAGTTTTTTTTTTCTCCATGACACTTTAGGGGCTCCGTACATTTCAGAGCCTGCAGCCTAGAGTGTTTTTTTTT
>JAJHUR010140510.1:3816-24424 GCA_027495735.1 Lutjanus campechanus | reverse complement strand
TTTTTTTTTTTTTTTTCCAAGTATCTGTACTTCTACTTAAGTAAAAAGAAAAAGTGTGCTTTTGCCACCCCACTTCTGCTGTTAAGGCATGTCTGAATGTCCAAACGTCGCACTTGTCCTCGAAAAGCGATCACACTTCAATCTGAATCCATCCACGTCATTCTAGTTTTCTGGCACAGGGGTTGTGAAGGGAAAGACAGGGCAGCTGTTGTTGATTGGGTGGATGAGACCTAGATTCGATGTGGCTCTACTCTGTCAAACCTGCCAGGAGAGGGAGATGGACTCTTACCGAGGCAGAAGTTGCAACCGGCGGGGGTGACGAGGTGGAGCGGATAGCAGACTGACAGCTGTCATCAATCACTTGCCCCACCAGCCAGATGCAGGTTGACAGGAAGGGGCACGTTGGCTAGAATGGCGATTCGTACACAGTTTACCGGAGATGTCTTTTTGCCAGCCGGTCTCTGGTGGAATGCTGTCTGTCATTAATCCATCCGACCATCTATCAATCAATTCCTTTTCCAGGGTCAAGCCTGTATGTGACATGCTCCATTTAACAGCGATGTTGCGGAGCTGCGGCACTGCTTCATTGATATTTTCGGAGCCAACGGGCTGTATTTGCCTTTGAGGTAGAAAAACTGCAAATGTCCAACATGCATCACATCAGAGCGTGCAGCCAAAAGCAAATCACAACATGAAGAGTCCACTCGGTAAAGCGTGGATCCCTGCCTGGGAACAGATGGTGAAGCACCCTCTGCAATGCCACCACTGCCGCCAGATGTCGCCAGTGGAGATTTGCAAAGTTAATATGACCTCCATATATGGTGTCAAGCTGAAACAAGATTTCAAAGCAGTTGTTCAGTCACTTGTGACTCCAAGCAGCCGGTTAAGAGGAGTTACAGATTACATCCATGTCTGTCCAGACTTATATAATATACAGTGAAGACTTTCCACTATATTAACCTGTAACTCTGAAGGAATTTAATAAAAGGTATTAAGTCTGTTTTTTAGCAAAGTGAAAGTTCTCACTGTACGTGTGATTCCAATGAATAATTTCCGGTGAGAAGCATGCTGTCTTCACTTAGGGACTATTTTTACAAAGAAGTATGAGGGCTGATAGAGAGCTGAACACTATGATGTCACTGTGAAGATGACCTTATACCTTCTGGATATCAGCTCATCATTTTATCCTGGTAGATATTTGTGTATAATTTTGTCATAATTAGAGTAGAATAAATATTAATTAGGGACACATGGATATCGATACCAGCATCAGGTATTGGTCTGAAATTTTCCTCACATACTTGTATTTATACTCTCTGATACCCTACACCCGATACCACGCCGCTTGACACAAGCAAACATGCAAACATCCAACATGACGTAGAATTCAAGCAGTTTGCTGATGCTTACCTTTTTTTTTTTTTGCTCGTGCCATCATTATCAGCAAGAGACTCGTCCTCAACATCTTCCACTGATGACCGCAGCGACTTTAGCCATTGTCCGTAAAATTCAAACCTAAGTCCATGTAAAACTCAAACAACCTCACAGAGTGCACCTGTAGACTGCAGCCAACCGCTGTCCAGTAAGTCCCAGTGCGCATAAACTACTTGAATGCCTCGACTAATAAATCCAGAGACAAAGAAAAAAGACCACTGCCACCAGTGTGTAACCCTCTTTTTTGGTAATAAGCTGTTACAACTTCTCTTTGTGTAGTCCTCTATATTCTCCTGTTAATCTTCACGGAAATGGACTGACAGTACGCCCAACTTCACTCTTTGTGGTTCACAGCAGGGTGAACAAAACTGTTGCACACATGGCACCACACTTATACCTGCCCCCCCCCCCCCCCCCCCCCCCAAACAATGGCAGCAAGGAACTAATTAGCTCTCAGACAAGGGGGACATGAAGAAGAAACTTAAATACTACACAAGTAAATGTGTAATAGTTAAAGTGCTGTAAATGATAATGAAATAATTATCATAAGTAACACCATTTGTAACAGTAAACTTAATTCCAAGTCCATAATAATGTTGTGAAATTATTAAGATGAAATATATCATGGACACAGTAAACTGCACAGCTTAATAAGGAACACAAAATGTGTTCAGTGAGGTCACTGTGACTTTGACCTTTGACCACCAAAATCGCATTCATTTCTAAGTCCATCTGGGTGCTTGAACAAAGTTTGAAGAAATTCCTTCTCAGCGTTTCTGACATATCACCTTCATGAGAACAGAATCACATCAAGAGATCACTGTGACCTTGATCTTTGACAACCAAACTCGAATCAGTTCATCCTTCTGTCCAAGTGGTCATTTTTGCAGAATTTGAAGTAATTCCCTGAAGGTGTTTTTGAGATGTCGCGTTGACAAGAATGTGACGACCTGAAAACATAATGTCTGTGGCCACAGCTGTTGTGAACCAGAAAGGTCCTTCAGCATGCAGTCGTGAATGTGCGCAGAGAAAATTAGGCTGATTGGTCCAGTAGTATGTGAGAAAAGCTCCAAACAAGGTGAAGGCCTGTAGATCATGCACACACGCACGCACGCATGGGAGCAGCTGCATAATCCCCTCCTGGCTTACGTACGGCTGACGTACCTTTCTTTACACTTAAAGACGGAGAAAAACTTTGAGAAACTTTTGTCTTCTCTCAAGCCAATACCTTGTGAATTTGGAGACAAGGCAGTAGAAATGTGAAGAGAATGGATTACAAAAGGCAAGTGGAGAGTTGAGAGGGAGGATAGACTGAGACGACCAGAAGCTAAATAATGCCAGTCCGGAGCAGTTGGATAGACAGGAGAGAGATACTGCTTTGTCTCTGAGGAGTTTCCATTGGTTGAAGCTCACTGATGCTGAACACTCCAGACAGCTTGAGCTAACTCTCAGCAAATCTCGTTTTCGCAGCCTCCACTATATAGGTAATTCTTCCATTTCCCCAGACGACGTGTATTCATGTTTACAGTCTGGCAAACACAGCGATGAAATAAATGCATCCAGGGCATGAGAATATTACATGTGCAGGCCTACACTGTGCCGTATAATGCACAGTAAACATCCATAACTGAGCTTTTTAATATTATGGAACATCCAGAAAACATTATTTAATAATTAATCATATAGATTAGACCTACTTAACTTCAGTGCGCAGCACTTCAAAGCCTCGTTCCCTTGTGGACACACTTGTTTGTTTTAACCCGCACAATAAATAAGCTGGTTTTTTTTTATGATGGCCATACTAACCAGGACCATAACAAGATGAGTTTTAAAGGAGGGTGGGGGTTGAAGTGGAGCTATTGCAGGATTTCATGTTTATGATCTTTGTTTATTATGCTTCCCTCTGCAGCTACATCATCCTGACAGGGATAGTTTGGATTATTTGATTGATTTGACGACTTCTCAATACTTAGTTTATTACCAACAGTAGAGAAGTAGAGAGGACACAAGAATGGAAGCAAAGCAACAAACTTGTGTGGACAGGGCCAGCAACAAAACAAATTTTAGCCACTTAGAAAAGGTTGATATGAAAGCCAAATATTGTTATTTCCAAACCAACCAAACTCCATAATCAAAATCAGTGATTTTAGCCTGCTGAACAGAGGAGCTCCTGGACTTCTGCTGGCTCAATCGGTTAATTTATTTGTGTTATTGTGTGACTTTGGTGAATCTGAACTGTGCTTTTAAAACACAGAATCACACAGACGCACAAAAAGACTGACAGTTTGAGGAAGTGTTAGACATTCGACTCCTGTGATCTGTGAGGTAAAATTACTAATTTCGCCTATGGAGTTTGGTTTGTTTGGATAACAGAGCATTATTTGGCTTATATAACTGCATTTTTGTGTCAGAAAAAGCTGTGTGACCGTAGGGTAAAACAGTGAAAACTTTCTAAATATAGGGCACACTTTTCCTTTTGGTTGACCTTTTTTAAGTGGCTTAAATCCATTTTGTTGCTGACTCTGTCCGCAGCAGTACATTGCCAAGACTCCATGCTGGTACTCCTCTCTACTTCTACAAACTAGGAGCATTGTACCTCATACAAATCCACTTAAAATAATCAAAACTCTCACTCTAACATCAGTGTGTTTGTAGTGTAAGGTAAAGAATTCTTGCTATTTTTCTTGGGTCGAGTCTGTTCAACATACCAGCAAATATGCAAATGATTACTTTCCCTTTCTTGCTCTGAAAGAGTGTGAAAAATCCATGCAGAGTCAGTAAAACCACCAGTGCTGCTTATCCACCACAAGCCCTTATTAAACCTAGATTTACCACACCACCAGGCCAGGTTTGTTCCACGCTTTTCTTAGTGGGTTAGTGGAATAATGCATGGCATTAACAAGTGCCTCATGGTGCCAGGGTGAAACAACATCTCATTCAGAGGGCACTGGAGCCTGCAGTTTACCCGAGGAGAAGAAGGTCAACCTCCATTTTACAAGTTGGGGGTGTATATATTGGGTTTAAGTGTCACAAAACACTGAGGTGACAAGCTCTTTGGGATGTGATCAAGCGCAAATATGATTGGAGTGCAGTGGAGCAGTGACGGCGCAGCCTCTGGGATGGGCTTTGATTATGCCAGGAGCTGGCTGCTAAATCAATAGACCCTGACGCTATCGCTGTCTGCACAACAAACACCCAGGCTTTCATGTACCTGTCTTGTCTGCAGGCAGCAGACAATCTGTCCAAACTGACTCACAGTTCTCTGAAATGAAATGTCTATTTATTCGTACCATCTCATTGCCTCATTTTCACGAGTTTGGATTTGGTCGCAGACGTTTTTTGGCGCAAACAGCTGGTGACCAGGTCGTTTTCATCTTACATGTCACGAGTGCTGAGGTGGAGGGTGCACAAATGAAGGAAACAGGCTTTAAATGTGCTGTGATTCTGAACAGGCGTGTTCAGCCATGACCAGGTTCATTAGTGGCCCCGGTGTGTTTGAGCAAAATTTTAATAACGCTGTCTGTTCACTGCTGAATGACGACTTAGGGGGCCCTTGGGCAAAACGGCGCACAACACAGAATAACAGCATGGGACACATCTTTATTACTTTGTCCTGAGGGCAATTAGGAATATTACTGTATTCTTTTTTTTATATGCACAGTTCAAATTGTGCTTTTGACAGAAAAAGACAAAAGACAGCCTCATGTAGGCTGTAAAAAAAACTGCAGGACTATTGTACAAATACATTTAAACTGCAGCTTGTGTGGCACCCTGGAAAGATCTTTACAATCTGGCCTTTATTTTACATCATTTTTGCCCTCATTGTCAGCTATGATGTGATTTCACTCACCAAGCTAATTGCTATGATCTTGCAACAGAGGTGTTCTTTGTCTGCTGTCCAATTTGGACTAATGGTGCAGCTGCATCAGCACATCCAGACGTCAGCTAAAGAAAATAAGTTTTGACTTACTGTTGAGAAGGCCCAAGTTGAGCTTTTTAGGTAGATTTTTAGTTTTTAGTTTTATTTTTTCCTAAAAAAAAAAGTCTGAAAATACAGTTGAACATGAATCCAACATAGTATTAGCATAAATAAATTCAACTACACTGATGTTAGAGTGATAGTTATTCGCCTACACCCGCTGCTGATTTAGCAGTTTAAACAAGAGAAGACCCAGAAACATTTAATGCCGTGTGTGCAGTAGGGGGTCCCTTATCTGTCTCTCTATCAGCTAAGGGGTCCATGGCCTGAAAAACATTGAAGAACCCTGCTTTAGATAATGACAAGCAACGCAAGACTGTAATTCTGCCCAATTTAGTGTAATTTTCTGTACTAATGCAGTGATTCTCGAAGTGCGGGTCACAGAGCCACAGCAGGCGAGGTGTGGATGACCGGGGGAAAAAATTAGAGTGAAAAGTAGTTGAATGAATTTTATTTATGCAAGAAAAAAGTGTTTGCTGATTCTGTCTGGCTGACCTTATTAGTTGCTTCCCCTATCTTTGTTAATGATTTATTTGAAATAAATGTGGGGTAGGGGTACGTCAACTTTGTTTTCTGAAGAAGCACATGCTAGGAAAAGTTTGAGAACCACCGTATTAATGGTTTACCAGTACAGTATTTACTAGGAAAGATAGACGGATAGAAGACCTATTCACTGAAGAAATTCTCCAAAAAACAACATGGTTTACATGCTCAAAAAGGGTTAGGAATCCTACGCCTTCTCCACTATCTCATTATTTACAAAAAAGTTTACTTTTCTCTTAAACAAGTAGGTACAAGCAAACATGATGTGAGGTTAAGGAATAAATGGTATCAATGTGGGAAGTTAAAAAGAAAATATACTGTAGGGTAAGTACCCCTATTACAGAGTACCTGTCTGACCTACTGAGCAACGCTCTGGCATTTAGGAGGAATTTAAAGAGAACTTTAACTGCAAGTATTTTTATTACCAGGTGCCCATCCTGATATGAGCGTCCCTGAGAGCAACGCAGAGGTCACAGCTCGGTCTCGGATGCAAAAGTCTAAATTGATTGAACGCAATGTACCTTTAGAGGAGACGTGCTGAGTTCGAAAGTTCCAAAACGATGCATAGTTTGTCAAATCATATTTTAACTTTAATTTTGTGCAGCAACTCTCAATATACTTTTTCAATGACTGTAGTGTTTATGTCCTCTTTTGTTGCTGACAGGTACACTGTGACAGGACATGAAATCAATCATCTTGTACAGCTGCATCCTCATAAAAGAAAGTTCTTCGACTTCCTGTACTCGTAACAACAATAAGCAGCACACTGTGCACCACCTGCCCTCTAAGTACAATGCTGTGCCACAGACTGTAAGTAGGGACACTATACAACATGTAGGCCGCCATCGTGTTCCTGACAATACTCTTTTCCCTGGAGGTCTGTTTGGTACAAAAGTAAAAACACAAATGTACTGTGAAGTTAGGAGATACATAGTCTGTCCTCCTTTTGTTATCATCTGAAATAAATCACAGCAAAAAATACATACAGTATAAATTCTTCCCAGTCTATTACCCCCTTATTCCCCAACTTCACATCTCGTTCACCTTACAATTATTACACTGTACGTTGCAGGCTGTAATCTAAAGTAATTGAAAATTTAATAAACGGCCACAATAAATTTACAGTGGGATGTGTTTTGCATACACACACACAAGAAAAAACATTTTTAAATAACATATATAAACACCACAGTTTTGGTCTGCAACAGACATTTTACAGAGATACAGATTTCAGAACATTGCAAATGTCGGAGAAGCGACTGTTATCTAGCGGTGGGTAAAATAAAAGGAAGCAGAAAGCAATTAAAACAAGACGGGGAGAAGACGAATTTCAGTGTCTCTCAGCCCGGCGCTGCTCTTCTTTTCTACTTCCACCTCCTCTGTTCTTTCTCTGCTGACAAATAAGGTTTAGCAATTCAATTTTCACTTCAATCTCTTCTATTTCAGCCGCGCTTCCTCTCCATTGTGGGTATTGTGCATATTTGTGTCGTGCGTTTGTGTGCGAGAGATTTCGGCAATATACCTGCTGCTTTCTGAGATCCTTTTACAGAGTCCACAGAGCACAAAGATTAACTACAGTAGCAAACATTCTAACTTGATATTGGTGCATTTCCCGGGTGCCTTTAGACTTGTGAGGGGCTTTTTGAGGAAGCTACGTTGGCTTGTTTAGGCAGTTGAGTCCTTCAAGATCACCGCATTGGCACTGGAGCTGGAGAAGTTGCATATAACTACACTTTCAGCAGCTGTGTATCTAGGGGATGTTGCTAATTTTCATGAATAATAAATGGTCACTAGAAGAGTTGCGATTCAGATCATTAGTCTGAAATTTAAAAATGCACAGGGATAACATTTCATTTCATATATTTTTATAATAGCAGGCAGAATTATTAACAAAACCCTAATGACAAACGTGTGCAGGTGGTTAACTGATGAGAGAAGGTAAAACCAGTGGTGGGTAAACAGGTTTCAGCTCTTTATTTTTAGCGTCATTATACACAGAGCACTGCAACAGCATGGCAGGCTGTAAACTCTGCACACGTAGACTCTAGATCACCGAAACTTTGATGGAAGCGGAGAAGAGTGATAGAAACGAAGCACA
The DNA here is from genome assembly GCA_027495735.1 of Lutjanus campechanus. Lineage (NCBI taxonomy): Eukaryota > Metazoa > Chordata > Actinopteri > Lutjaniformes > Lutjanidae > Lutjanus > Lutjanus campechanus. Next base: position 16,370 of record JAJHUR010140510.1, on the reverse strand, counting down.
GGTGATTTCACCCCAGCGCACCGCAGAGCATGCAGGACAGGTCTTTGCTTAATTGTTTGCTTGTTCTCGTTTTTGTCCCTAACAGGCCCAGATTATTATTTTAAATGTCAGACAGCATTACGGAAACATTTGATTTGTTCAACCATAAACCGCTTGTTTTATTGCTCGTGCCAAACTCACCAGACTCTCTTTGAAAAACTGTAGTTTTATTATCATCGCTGTCAGCTTCGGTGACTCCGGTTTGGCCGAAACAAACCCTTAATTCACAGCATGCTGCAAGGTAGAAAGACTCTGTGGTGCGCTGGGATTTTATCACTAAACTTCTGCTTTTGCTGGCTGTGTGAAAGTCTGATGCTTTCCCATCACAGATGATGAAGAAAATATAAGTCTTACTGATAAAACATACTCATGTAGGCTGATACATGAATTTAATGTGACAAACTTAATTGGAAAAAAAAAGAAGTAATCATGGATTATTGGTCTTGAACGGCAACATCTGAGTCGGTACAGCTGTAGTCACTAGCGGTGCCATTGTCACGTCCCTTTTGTAGTGATGATGACTCTTTGACCAGCTACTTAGCTGTTGATTTTAGTCCACATCTGCTATGTGGAGAGATTTGTGGGCAGATTCATCACTGTGCTCAGTTGTGGGGCTCATAGTCATAAAACAACAGGCACAGTGTCTGAGAACTGTGAATAACAAGTTGTCATTTCTGCCTCTTTTTTTTTTTTTTACAGGCAATATCTCCTCTCCTTCATGGCGCTGTTTTATAGAATGAGAGGCTCCACTGTGTTTAACGCATCATTTCCCTCCTCATTGTGAGTGGGGAGGGGAGAGCGGGATGATGGGTGGGTGGGTGAGTGGTGGTGGAGGTGGTGGGGAGGGGGCCCAATGTCCTTGCATTTTATTGCCCAGCTCTTGTCCTTCCAGCATGGCTAGTCAGAGCGGCGCCCTGGGTATTACAAATAAGCAAATGCCTTTTTCATGCTAACACTTAACTGGCATGAGTCTTTCATTTCTTACATGAGCAAAACACAGACAGGGGTCCATTTATGTTTAGAGTTTTTTTGATATTCATCATGAGGAAACAGCTCTGAGGGATAAGCAGCCAGTGATTCATGAGAAACAAGAATTTGTGAAATTAAGAGTGCAGGATTAGATGTAGTTACTAGAGAGCGTTAAAGGAATTAAACACAGCTTCACGCTCTCTCAGAGAAAGAAAATCGTGAAGCTGCTTGGCCAGGTCTGCATCAAGATCACAGCAAATCATCTCCACTTAGCCTGATCAAAAGTGGTACTTGAAAACTTGGCCGTGCCCCCTCCAGTGCCTAAATTTAGTATACAGGCGAATCTGCACTGAACTTCTGAACCTTCCTTGAACTAAAGTTTCAAGCGGGTTTCTCGCCTTTAATGAGCCATGACTAACTGGTTTTACATTTCAGTTTAATTACAGATTGCTAATACGCGACTGCCTCAAATTGTTCATAGCTGGGTAATTTTAATTTTGCCTTCCTAAATTGATTTATTTAAGCTTAATGAAATTGTTATCTTTAAATGCACCATCATCACTATGGCATCTCATTATGGCCACACATCAGTGGAGACCAACAGCCTTTTTCTGGGAGGGAAATACAGTAACTCAAGAAGAAAACCTATAACTGCATAGTATAAATATGTCATTCTGTATTAATTTTATATTTCTCTTTTCTTTGAAATAATTCCAAAATATTCTCTCTGCACGTTTACAGTCATGATGTGCTGGAAAATACTGAAAAACATCAGTTGAGTTATTACACTTATGCTGTATGTTTAGAAGGATGTAAACTTAAGCTCTCTGCATATATATTTGATCACAAATCAATTCCTAACTACACCATTAATTATAAGCCTTAACAACCACAAGATTAAGTGTGGTTTAAATAGGTGGAGCTTAATTTGTCAGCTTAATTGCGCACAGTTCTGTTAATGAAGTCATGTCATCTGCATGACTGCAGTTTGTCACCTGCAATAAAACTAAGATTTTCCTGCGTTGCATTTTATTTATTTGTCAAATCATATAATTTTATTTGTATTTCCACATATCACAAATTTGCCTCAAGGGGAATTGCAGTCTGTAAAGCATATGACACCCTTCTCTGTACAGAAAATCTCAAAAACACTTTTTTAATGGGGAAGAAAACTGACGAAATCTGATTACATCTTATTCATTTAGCATAATATGTAAAATAGGCAACAATAGGTGAACAGGTAATATGACTATTTACACCTGTTAGGTGTAAATAGCCACATGAGATAGCTATTTCTGGGTGAAAATAGTATTGTTGGCCATGGACACCTGGTGGCTTGTCTCTGTCCTGCTAGACTGTATATATGAGTGTAAATGGACACATTGGCTATTCTACCTCAGGTGCAAATAGCATTGTTGGCTATGGACACCTGGTTGCTTGTCTCTGCTGTGTTAGGCTGCATACACTTGGGTGTCCACCTTGGGTGTAAATAGCATTGCTGGCTTAGGACACCTGGTTGGTTGCCTCTGCCATGCTAGAGAATATACACAGGTGTAAATAGCCACACTGGATATTCCACCCTGGGTGCAAATAGCATTCTTGGCTATGGACACCTGGTTGCCTTGCCTCTGCTGTGCTAGGCTCTATACTTGAGTGTAAATAACCGAATTAGTTGTGCCACATTAGGTGCAAATAGCATTGTTTGCTACTGACAACTAGTTGCTTGACTCTGCAGTGCTAGGCTTTATACACCCAAATGTAAATAGCCACACTGGGTATTCTACCATGGCTGCAAATAGCAACATTGACTTCAGACACCTGAGTCCTTGTCGCTGCCTATATACGCCTGGTTGTAAATGGCCACACTGGATAGTCCACCCTAGGTGAAAATAGCCTTGCTGGCGAAGGACATCTGAGTTCTTGTCTCTGTCATGCTAGGTTATATACACCCAGGTGTAAATAGTCTCATTAGCTATTCCATTCTGGATGCAAATGAAATTGTTGGCGAAGGACAACTGATTGAATGTCTCTGCTATGCTAGGTTATAGGCACACTAAGTACAAATAGCATAGGCACCCAGTTGCTTGTCTCTGCTGTGCTAGGCTTTCTTCACCCAAGTGTACATAACCACACTGACTTAACACCTCAAGTGCAAATAGTATTGTTGGCTGCAGGCACTTGGTTGCTTGTCTCTGCCATGCTAGGCTATATACAGACACCTGGGCACTAATGGTGTCTGCCTTTATCATGACAGGAACCACTGCTTTCAAAGCCCATATCCAATGACACCTTCTAGCAGCCGTTATGAGCTATTATATTTCATGGACACTGACAAGTACTTGGTAGCAACGGCACTAAAATAACAATACGCGTATCTTACACGGTGTGAAGGATTTCCCAGATATGCCCTTAGCAAAATGATAGTGGCAAACTGAAGGCCAGGCGTCTACGTCTTAATCTGAGTTAATCAATGTCACTTCATCACAGCGAGGACAGTTAAGTCATCCTGAACGCCCCCCTGACTCTCCATTTCCCTTCCTCTTCTCTGTCTATCTCCCTCCAGTATGACGGACAACTGTGACCTAGTACATAAGGCAGTTTAATGGTCTTCAGACAGACAGAAGATGAGACTGTACAACACAGGACATATGTTCTGTCAGTTTGCTTGTGTAAGGCAAGAGCTGTTCACTGTGAAATAGACTGAAAGACCATTTGTAAATAATTCATGAAGTCATGTTAGGTATTCCCACACATGTAATTATACAGTTATAAATGTTATCGGATTCATCAAGGCCACAGTGATTGTTCCTCCTTCTTTTAATTTCCAACAGCATTGCAAAAAATGTTTTATATTGAGGAACTAGGTTTGGTTTAGTTTACTTAATATTTCAAATACACAGTTGAAAATATCAAGAAAAAAAAAACTTTTTATCCATTTGTCTTTTTGACATTTTTGAATAAAAAATATGTCAAAAAATAAACCTGAGAAAAATCTTATTATCAAACAGCCCTCCAGTGTATCTGCCTACCAAATATCCTGAGTTTGGGGCCAGTTAGGCTGCAAATGTGAAGTCGAAAACAGGCGCTGTCAAGTAAGTCTTTGGGAAAATAACCCCATCACAAATCCACCGGCTTGTGTCAAGCACTCAGCTGACACCTTTGATACAGTACAGCACAGCCTTGCTGGCGTCATGGTGGAATTGCTTTTAGCGGAGCTGAGATTTTGAAGGCTACTTTGTATTGAGATGTTCTCCTCCCCCCTCCTCTTTGTTCCCACCCTCTCTGACAGCAGACACATTGATAAGGACAGACAGATGGAGAGACGGAGGGGCAGTGCAAAGATGAGATGGGGAAGGGGGGGCGGCCCGTAACGAGGAGGTAATAACTCCACACCTCGTCAACGGGAGGGGACATCAAAAGACCCTCGACTTAAATTAATTCTGACAGGCTCTTGGTACAGCCCATCAATATCCTCCGCCGCCATTAAATCAACATCCAAAAATCAAGCTGGATACCTGCTCATAAAGCCAGGGCCCTGTGACAAAGGATTCGGACCCTAACGAGAAAGCAGGTGACGGATGCACAAACCCTGACACGGGTAGCTAAGTGACGAGCAGAATAGCTAATGAAAGGGAAGCCTTTTAAACCCCATGCCGCTGCTTGCCAGAGCAACATTCAAACAGACAGGCGAAATGAATTCGGTTGCCAGAGCTGTACTGATTAGAAGATTACACAGCAAACATCTAAAAGATCAGTGCTACTTGGCTGCGCTGAAGGACATCGCTGTCCTTATCGTTCAGTCCCTGCAGCACGAATTCGACAGTCAAGATGGCACAAAAGAACTTTTGAATGTTTAGATGCAACAGCAAAGGCATGTATCAGAGCCTTTCATTAATCACTGTGATAGTTTATCTCTAAAAAAAATATGCCATCTCCGAGATTATTCTCTTAATTGATGAAGTTTCACAGACTAATAAAAGACTGGTCATAAACAAATGAAAAGTTACGGCTTCACTGTGGCACATTGCTTCACGGCCACCCTCCAAAAACTTTACAAGAACTCAGAGTTCTGCCCTTGTGAAGAGAGGAGGAGGAGGAGGAGGAGGAGGAGGAGGAGGAACAGCAGCAGGGGCACGCAGCAGAATCAGTCATACAGACAACCTATGCAGGACCAAGTCTGTAATGTAGATCTATGACGCTGGACAGGGTCAGTGGAGGCAGTGGAGTGTGTTTTAGTGCACCATAACCTCAGACGAATGGGCAAGGTGGGGTGGCGCTGCGACAGAAAAAGAAAAGAAAAGAAAAAAAGAAAAAAAACAGTCTGCGCTATGTGACTTAAAAGAGAAATCTGTGATATATTTACTGTAATAAATCATAAAATGACCGTGATATGTCATCAGAGATCAAGGAAACATGCTAAGCTGAAATACTGACTTCTTTGGCATCAGCGCTGCAGCCGTGGTGCCCCCCCAGACATTTCTATTTTGGGCCGGAATAACCTTTTTTTCTATGCCCGTCTCATGTCAGAGTTCAAATTAATGCTGAACATGAGTTAGAATCTGCTTTTGAGAAGATTTGTGCTGTAAATGTTCATAACACCTTGCTAGTACCGTGTTGGACCCCCTTTTGCCTTCAGAACTGCCTTAATTCTTCGTGGCAGAGATTTAACAAGGTGCTGGAAACGTTCCTCAGAGATTTTGATCCATATTGACATATGGCATCATGCAGTTGCTGCAGATTTGTCGGCTGCACATCCATGATGCCAATCTCCAGTTCCACCACATCCCAAAGGTGCTCCATTGGATTGAGATCTGGTGACTGTGGACGCCATCGGAGTACAGTGAACTCATTGTCATGTAGAAGAATCCAATTTGAGATGATTTGAGCTTTGTGACATTGTGCGTTATCCTGCTGGAAGTAGCCATGAGAAGATGGGTACATTGTGGTCATAAAGGGATGGACATGGTCAGCAGCTATACTCAGGTAGGCTGTGGTGTTTAAACGATGCTCAGTTGGCACTAAGGGGCCCAAAATGTGCCAAGAAAAAATACTCAGGCCAGCCTGTCTGACACCAACAACCATGCTACATTCAAAGTCACTTAAATCACCTTTCTTCCCAATTTTGATGTCCTGAAAGACGCTTTAAATAAGAAAAAATATTATTATTATTATTATTACCACCTCTGAACAAATGGTTCAGACAAATGCGCTGTAGAAACAAAACACATTTTCTTGCCTGAAATTTTTATCTTCTGGTATCTTATACTGGAATATATTTACTGTAATAAATAATAAAATGACCACAATATGGAATCAGAGATCAAGGAAACATGCTAAGTTGAAATACTCGCTTCAATTGACATGAACGCTGCAGCCGCAGTGCCCCCCTTTGGAAAGTTCTATTACAGACCACTTTCGTACTGTTTCACATGAATCAGATTTCAAATTAATGCTGAATTTTTGCCAAATGAGTAAGTGTGTTTATGAGTCATAAGAATTTTTTAATAATCTTTTAGAAGGAGTAGATGTTTACAACTGTTAAATTGAGCAAAATGTTAATGGAGTTTGGCAGGCAGTGAGACGGCAGCCACCAAACTCATCATCCAGTGTGTGTTAATTCAGAGCAGTGGGCTTGTATTTCAGGATGATTGGCTTAACTTTACATTGACAGATATTTGACAGTATTAAACAGCTGATCAGTTTACAGTGGAGAACTCATCATTACTTGTTATTGTCAGTTTACAGTGTTGTGTGCGTCCTGTGTCCCTGCGGAGCTCCCGCAGCCTGCATGAGGCAGGGGTAAACGGCTCGCTTCAACCATAGACTGTATATTAAAGAGTATTTGAAGCTATTTAATACACACTCTATGGCTCCAACTCGCTATTTGAAGTGCTGCGCTCATTTTTGCATGCACAATTGATATTTCCCCTTTAAGACAAACTCAAGAGTCTCTTTTTTTTGTTCTTGAGTGGTCGTGTTTAATTTGCAAAAGCTTTTATTACCCTGTAGTGTACTCGCTTTTAATCTATCTTCAGCTAAAACGGAAGATGATCAATAGTCATATTCCGAGGATTACTCGCAGATCAGAATATACAGATGGCTTCTAATAGCTTGCATGTTGTCAGTCAATATTAATTTTTTGTTCCCAGTGCATTCAGTGTAATTTGGGCCGCAGCTCATCACGCAGGCTTCCTGCGGTGAAATGGAGAATTTAAACTCTCCAATACATCCAGCTCTCCAATAAAGGCCTCTCGCCTGCAAGCGTATCATTTAGATTGACAACACAGGCAGAAGCAATTGAAGTGAACTTAAGTCTACCCCCTGCCCTATAAATAATATTTAATCCCTCTTTGGAAGGGAGAATTGGTAATGAGTCCCAGAGCTTTTTTGATGCATCACATTGCCTTCAGCTACAGCTGACACCAATAGGATATAAACCAGACGGCTTTCTGTGGCCTACAATGGTGAGATACGACAGCATTTTCAAGATCGGATCAATCAAATAGTTGAAGTCTGGTTAAATCAGGATATTGAGACACACCGAGTCTTTTGTCTGAAATGTGAAAGAACGTGGGGAAGAAAGTGTGGGAAATGCTATAAAGCACAGTTGTCCTTTGGGGTATTATTAAAAATCTAAGCGGTATTAGTTCAGATATTTGAACTTTGAGCTGCAAGAAATGGTGGCTAAATATGAAAAAGGCTTACAGTGCAGAAATCCAATAAAGAGAAGGATAAATATGTAAGCTTTTATTGTTGCATGCTAATGCCATTGAAGGCTCCATCCTTGTTTTCTCAGAGCACTCGCTGTATTTGTCGATGCATTTTATATTTCTTTATGTCTCTCATTTTAATGTCTATATAAATGCCCAGAACAGTGAATGTTCAAACCCAGAAAAATTCAGTAGTCGGTATAACTTCAGAGAAAACGCAGGATATGTAGAATAGGGCAAAGAATTTGGAAGGAAGTTAGTGAACGTGACTAAATGTAATGGGAATAAAACTTGAACACATCACCTCGGCTGTGAACAAGATTTCAGCTTGCGCCATGTTGGATTTTCATCTGCTGTTTAACAATGTAGACAACAACTCCCATGATCCCACACTACGTCACCAAACTACATCTTTTATTGCTGATTTAATATGAGAGAGACCCCTTGTGGCAGAAGATTTTGTGCATTTAATTTTTTTGAAAAACGATGGCGATATTGTTGTTTATGCTGTTTTTATTTTTGTTTGATAAAGATGCTCTTTAAATCAAATCAAATCAAATCAAATTTTATTTATATAGCGCCAATTCACAACAAAGTTGTCTCAAGACACTTTACATATAGAGTAGGTCTAGACCACACTCTATAATCATATTTACATCCGACAATTGAAACAATCCCCACATGAGCAAGCACTTAGGCGACAGTGGCGAGGAAAAACTTCCTTTTAACAGGCAGAAACCTCGGACAGATCCAAGACACATGGTGGGCGGCGACCTGACGGCACCGGTCGGATTTGAGAGGGAAAAGGAGAAGGGGAAGAAGGCTCCAGTCAGACACAGCGCAGTTTCGGCAGTGAGATGCAGCTTGTTCACGTTGTTTCCTATTGGCAGGAAACGTTGTGCATGCTGCTTATGCACTCTGGGTGCCTCGCATTTTTGATGCTCATAGTTTACAGATGCTTGGAAATAATAATTATGGAGGACAAACTGTAATGGTGGAAGATGCTGGATATCCTGGTCTGATTTTACAAACGTCAACTACCATGATTTGAACAGAAAGAGTTTGGATAAATTGCTTTCGATAGTTTCACTAAGGACAGCTGATTTGGGGGTTGCCTAGCTACAATAAAACACATGCCGTGCTTCACCAAAACAGGAAGTCCAGCCTGCCTCATGTTTAATGTAGGATCCCTATTTTTCATAGTCTAAGCACCACTTTGTGCAGGAAGACAGTCAGTTGAGGACACTTGGGATCCTTGTGCTATTTTGCATGAACAATACACTACAATAGGTGTTTGTTTTAGGCTTGTCACCTACCGTTAAGTGTCAGTTTTGTCTCTCTAAGGACAAAAGTTTAGCCACCCCTGCCTGAGATGTTGATAATGCCCTAACAAAACATTCAGCTGTTTGCATCACCTGATTTGAACCAGAGAGTCCAGACACTGGAAATCCAGTTTGTTAATATGCACCGCGACTGAAATGGTAATATTTGTGTTTAATCACACAAAGTGTTTTGCATTTTGCTGCATAATTCTTCATGTCGCCTGCAGGAACGTGGCAGCCAGTCTATCCAGACCGGTAACATGCTTATCTGTTATCCAGCTATTAAAACATGTTGCCAGGCTTAATATACTACCCTGCTGCTTCACACTGATACAAAGTGAGTGTAATATTACCTAAATGGTAAGTAAATAGATTCCATGGGGAATAATAGCCGTCAGCAGTCTGATCCAATAAAGAAGTAAGCAGAGAGAGCATGAAGGGAAGATGAATGAATCTTATTAAAGAGTACTGATGCCTGGTCAGCAGGAAAATGAAGAAATAGCCAGACTGGACCGCACCTGCAAACTCACTGAGCAGAGCCTTTGTGCTGTCTCGCTCCAGTTTGCATTTCACCCGGTTATCAGCAAAGGTTTTTTACTGATTACATCTCCCGTTAATTCAGCTTCAAGATCAAATACAAATTGGTTTATCGAGAGAAAGTGCCTACCATTTCCCCAAGAGCTGTTTTTTTTAAAGCAGTCAGAGGCCACAAATTCAGTCTTATGTCACCGTTTTACATCAGAGACGGGCAAGAACAACCTCAATAACATATTTCTGGGCACTGTCAACTGTCACGGGAATTGTTATTAAGGGAAAATATGCCTTAAAAGACATTGTGAAATCATTTATCCACTATGTACTTACTATGTAAATGACATTTTTTATTGGGGATAAGATCTGTCATATCTGTCTGTTAAATATAAGTCTACATTCACAGCTGGTTCACATTAACTTAGCACAAAGTCTGGACACAGGAAGCAGCTAGAATGGTTCTGTAACAAAGGTGACAAAATCAGCGACAATCCGAAGGGTGCCCCGATCAGGATTTTTGAGACTCAAACCAAACACTGGGTATATCGTAAATCCATCGTAAATATTATTTATTTAACTATTATCAACGATGGTATATATTAAGTATAGCCAAGTATAAAACAAACTTGAAAATGATCACAGAGGTACATGGGGACCTGTTATACAAGAATAAGGTGGAGTTTGCTGAATTTTTAAAATCCCAAATCAAAATAAAAAATGAAGGTGATATCGTTATGATTTTTGTTTTGTCTAATTATTAAAAACGCTGCAGTGAAAGAACAAGAAAGTAACGACAGAGGCCAGTGTATTTTAAAGTTTGTGGTCATTCGAGTAGATTCCAGAGTTTACGCGGTGCACTTGAACGTATCATGATGTAAAATCTATCCACCTCTGGTGCTTGTTGGTCTATTGATCGGCTCTTCTGATTTGCCTATAAAGAAACCGTCTATCAAACTATTTAAAACGATTATTTGCTGATAACAATCGCTGGCCAATCAATCGGAACACCCTTAAAATCTTCACCAAAGTAGTACCTCAAAAGTTCACTTAATTAACTTGTTAAATCTCATTTGTTTAATCTGTGCAACAAAAAACAAAGTAGAAAAACAACAATTTGCAGCTTTAGGGAGGGTTTTGTGACAGACTTTTTTTTTGTTTTGGCTGGAAGCTGGAGTCGGCGCTGGTTACCTAGCAACTGGACAGAGCCACGTTAGCTGTTTCCCCGATTCCAGTGTTCAGCTAAGCTAACCATCTCCTGGTTGTAGCTTCATATTAAACGAACAGTGGTTTAAATCTTCTCATCTAACTCTTGGCAAGAAAGCGAATAAGCGTATTTTCCTAAAATGTCCAATTAGTGCTTTAATCTTTTGTTATCGTCTATTCTTTAGAGGGCAGGGTGTTTATTTGCGGTGTTTCTGTAAAGGGGATCTGTAGGAGAAAAAAAAACTGGCATTAGCCTGGATGTCAGGTTTTGTTGTCAGCTCCTCAGAATCGCAGAGAATGGGTTTCTTTATAGACACACTATTGTGCACTTATCTCCACCATAGAAATCCATCATAGCTGATGCATGTTGCCCTGACAGCATCCTCCACAGACCAGAATGCAATGCAGCCAGGAGACATGTTACATTTTGTGTGAGGCACGCAGCTTTCACCAGAGTGCACAAGCTCATGCTCTCTTGCTTTTTTAATCAGTCTTGCTCTCTCCACCTACATGCATAACCCGCAGCTGAATGCAGTGCGTTCCCGCCTGTTCTCTGGGGATTCTCAAGTCATTCTGGGCAATGTGGGAAATTGCTTACCGAAGTAGAAGTGGACGAGGTTGAGGGTAAAATGCATGCAACAAAAAAGTAAATGACACCATTTCCTCAGGAAATAACACCTGGAAAGCACCGAGCGTCTCGGACTGTGATGTGTAATAATATAAGAGCACCTGAGGGTGGACGTTTCCTCGAAGTGTCTCGCCCAAAGGAAATTCACTGTTTGTTGAGGGAGACAGGAGTCTATTGTGTTCAGGTTCCTTATTAATTTTCGCTCAGGTTTACAGTCAGACCGGAGATTTGAACTGGCCACTGGCTGTCTAGTCATTAAACTACTTCTGTCTCCACATGATGGGTTGGTTCCCATTTTAAAGCTCATTTAGAAAACCGCCTTACAATCAATTTTGATCTTAAGCGTGACTTACACAGAATAGGGCTCTGAGATATGACTTATACATAATATATATTTTTAGGCTATGCTGCGATAGATGATACATAAATTACCATAAATTAGTGGCCATGTAAGACATTTTTGATGATGTCTAGTCTATTTTATGTGTAAAATGTCAAGTCATAACAAAGTTATCTCAGGGCATTTTGTACATAGGTCAGGTCAAGACCAGTTGTCCCCACCAAGAGCAAGCACTGAAGCGACTGTGGCAAGGAAAAACTTCTTTTCATTGGGCAGAATCCCTGAGCGGAACCAGGGTCTTTATTAAGGGTGGGCAGCCATCTGCCAGAACAATATAATATCTTTATATTGCCCAGCCCCAATGAAGAAAATCATGTATATAAGACATTACTTTGAAGTGGATCTCTAACCAAAGTCTAGACTTGACATGTGAAGTGATTTTTCCAATCATGTAGGAGTAATGTAAGAGGAATTATCAATTAAAGATAGGGCTCAAAAATAAGAATCACCCACCTGCCCAGACCAAGTAAACTGCCACATCAGGCTTCAATTCAAGAATCACTTTTTTTTCTGGAGCTGATGATGGAATTAGCTAAGCAGTGAGCCAACTCGCTTCATGCGCAGCACCAATCAGGGACTTGTGAGAAAGTGGCAGTGGGTGAAGACAGAGTTTATGAGCTGGAGCGCAGTTGGGTGGCATTAGATGATGGGCAATGCATCGTGCCGTTTGCTGCAAGTTTGAGAGCAAGGTGGATAAAACAGGGCTGTTTTTCAAAGGTACGTCAAGTTTCCAAAAAAAAAAAAAAAAAAAA